>JBBMFX010053741.1:0-11108 GCA_037832545.1 Rhabdalestes septentrionalis
TAACATATGCTCTGATATGTGTTACTCTGTAAAGCTGCTTTGAGACAATGTCTATTTGTTAAAAGTGCTATACAAATTAATTTGATTTGATTTGATTTGATACCTCATTTACCAACAATGTTACATGAGTCTGGGCCTTATTTACTTTAAACCATTTTCTGATAAATTCATAATCTTCCACCTGCAATGCTGCACCTTTTCCTGTTACTACAGTTGGAGCAGAATCTGTACCGCATGCAAACTTCTGTCTCCCGCCTCCAGGGGCGGAGCCAGGGCAGGGGCCGGGGAAATCTAATTGGCCCCCCCAGGGGCCCCCCCTGTCGCAGCACCGCACTCTCACCGCACGTCTTGTTGAGAAGAGCTTGCTGAATTCTGTAAATCTCTTAACTGCTATGTTCCTCCTGTGCAGTAGTCTCTGTATCAGCAACAAATATAATTCAGCCACTACTGCTAACTATTTAAAAAAAGAAGATGGTTTAACGTTCGTTTTGAGAAAATGATGATTGTGTGAGTGAGAGTGTGAGTGAACAGAACATTGTTCAAATACTACAGTAGACTTCTGAACAATGCAACCATCTTTTGTGTGTGTGTCTGTCCCTTCTCCCTTGTGTGTTAGGCCAGCGTTTCTCAAACTATGGGCCGCGGACCTGAGGTGATCCGTGAGAATTTCCCTGCCAGTCCGCAGAGCCTTGGTTCTGCACCAATAAAAATTTGGTCAGATGAAGCTCTGATATCAGCGCTGCAGTCACTGCGCGCCTCGCCCCCTCGACCTTGTTTCAGCATGCTTGATCGTTCGGCGTTTCCGCTCTTTTTTTCATTCACTCCAAACTTTTCACGAACACACCACGTTAAGAGAGCTATCGAAAAATCATGGCGTGTTCAAAGCAAGCGAGTCTGGTTATTTTCTTTCGGAAGTGTCAATCAAATGCTGCCCTTCCACACCACGGATCTGTGCGAGACCGCTTTTCTGAACTGGCAGTAGAGCTTTAGAATCTCTGCTCGAACCTGAACCGGCCCGAGCCGGCCCTTTTTTGGACCCGACCCCGAACAGTCAGCCACGTAAACAAGGGACAGAAATAGGAGAACTCGGAATACTCATTCCAAGCGGCTCCGTCAGCGCATTTTCCTCGTTTAGACCAGTTAGTGGCGAGAAAGCAGGCACACCCATCACATTAAAATGTTGATTAAATAGTTTGTTTGCCAAATAATCCCTGAGGGTGATTAGACCTGTAATTTAATTTAGGTTTAAAGCCAATCTGCACATTCTGCACCATTTGGCAGTGTTAAAAATGTAGTTAAAAAAAGCATAAAGCAAAAATAATAACAATAATATGTTTGCTTGGAAATAATCTCAAATTTAGTCAAAGCACTCCTGTTAAGTCATGTTTAATATTGTTCTCACATAGGCATAAGCCCTAATGAAGCCAGTACTAATATTAAATATGACAGTAGTTTTAGTAGTGTAATAATAACACAAATTCTTCGAGCCAGCGCATGTCAAGATTATAAAAATTATATTTAAATATTTGGCTGTTCAGAGCAGGGGGCCATGAGGAGGCCTGGCCCCCGTGTAGAACCGCCTACTCTGCCTGATTGGCAAACCATGGAAATTTACTAAATCTAAGCCAATCATTGCATTCTCAGTTACACCACGTGCATAATCACTGGTTATTACACACCTCACATGAAAACCGCTTCAGTCTTCTCAGTTAAAGTAACGCGCATTTTATTGTCAGTAACAGTGACGGCGTTGTAACGGGGGAAACAGTAATTGGTTTGATTACTTGTTACTGAAAAAAGTATCGCCATTAGTAACGCCGTTTATTTATAGTGCCGTTATTCCCATCACTGCTGTTGGCACAGGCAAAAAATTGTGGGCCAGAGCCGTTCTGAGCACGGCGAGTGATTCCGGCTGAGAGCCAGCAATGTACATGCCACAACACAACCGTTCTTTAACTATATTCCACAGTGAAGCAATTTCTCTACATTTAACCCATCCACCAAATGAAGCTGAGGGACGGTGATACTAGCAGCTGGGATTTGAACCCCAGTCCTCTGACTGCAGGGCCAATGCCCTAAGATTTTTGTAAAGAGTTTGTGTGTACACCAAGGCACACGAATAAACCTCCTCGTATGGGACAGCTTTATACATGAAATGTCCCCCAATAACTGAACCAATAAACAAAGCACGATAGTCCAAATGAGGCTTCGTAAGTAACCTATGACGTCACCTCACACAATCCGAGGCCTTGGCTGTCCTCTATCACGTGATTTTTTGGAAATGAGACAAGCCACGAATCTGGGCTTCATTTGACATGCCCCTTTTTGCTCGACACATGCCTCGAATTCTTGCTTCAAATGTAACATCACTAAAATAAGCGTATGAAAGGAAGATATTTATGTGGATGTTTGAGTTTTAGAGCTGTATATGTTCAATTATTCGATAAGGTTTTAAAAATGGCTTTTTTAGTTATGTTAGTTGTTATGTATGTTCTTTTCTGAGCAATTTGTTTTAATGTTTTCTGAAAAAAAAAACCACTTACAATATACCTGCACCTCATTTTTTCCACTTTCACCATAACATGATTCATTGCTTAAATGGTAATGTAGAGGAAACATTCGGACAAAAATGGCTAAAAAATTTTGAGTTGCTGTCTTAATCTAGTATTTAGCATAAGCTTTTCAAAAGTTTTTGTAACTATTTTGCATCATGAAACTGTAATTAATTATGGGTATGACACTTGAAAAATGCTCGGCAAATATGTTATACTTTTCATTTAGTGTTTTTTTTCCTTTCATCCACCCCCCGGCCCACATGAAAAATGCAGACTCAACCGGAATCATTTGCCGTGCTCAGAACGGCTCTGGGCCACATGGATAATGCTGACTCTCAACCGGAATCATTCCAGGCCACATGAAAAATGCAGACTCTCAGCCGGAATCACTCACCGTCTTCAGAATGGCTCTGGCCCACATGGATAATGCCGACTCTCACCCGGAATCACTCACCGTGCTTGGAATGGTTCTGGCACAGACTTTTTTGCCTGTGCTGACAGTGAACCGACTGTGCCACAACTCAGCCAGAATCAGCCCAAATGTGTTTGCTAACTGGGTACTATTAGCCTCTCCCAAGTGAGGAGTGGGGAGCATTAAAGGTCCATGTACATCCTTGCTCCTGCAGGTAGTTCTTGATCTCAGGGTCGTCAGAGTTTAAGTTCTCTACGTGCGTCGATGAAATTTGTGCCTCTATCCAACCTCAGGTGTTTGACAGGTCCATGTATGGATAGAAAGTGCCTCGAGGCATTGATTAAGCTTGAGGTTGACATGGATCCGTCACTCCATGGGCCAAAATCATCAAGCCATACATGAGTAAAAGGCGGGTCTGTCGCCAACCTGTCAGGCGGCAGGTCTGACATCTTTTGAACTTCTCTCTTGCCTCTCAACTTCTTACCGACTACACATTTAAATATGAAGCTAAAGATGATTCTCCTCCCTCCTACTATCCAGACGCCTGCAGTGCGCAATGCACTCTCCTTGAAGTGGCGACCTTGATGGGCTATTTTTTTATGATAGTGTCAGATAAGAAGGGTGGTCAAATGATGGCCAGCTGGTAGGATGAGTGGATGTTTCTCGTGGTCTTCCAAATCTGCCCTATGTGTGCGACCTCCAACTGTAAGTAATCCACTCTTGTCAATGAAGGGATCCAGCTTTTCAATGGGACTTTGGCAGTGCACTCCAATTCCCTGAGTTAAGCATTTCAGCTCCCTTTTATACACAAACTCCTGCACAGCTTTGAAGATAGTTGTCTTTGCTTCTTGACATCTGCATCTGGTTGCAAAAGCTCAAATGATTCTGCTTTGTCATCCTGTCTTAGGCTCAGCTGACTGAGAAAGGGAGGGCCAAGCAACCAACTGGATGAGGCCAGGCGAGCTGCTGGTTCCCTGATCTGCCAGGGTTTGTTTAGCCATCACATATTGCCACTCTTTTGATTCAGGAGGTCTTTTAATGCGAGCTACTCGGTAAGCTACACAGGTATAGAGCCTGCGTGAACTGTTGTGGATATAGCCCAGCATGATGTGACTATCTCTGAAGAACCTGACAGCTTACAACTCTATATCTATTTCAGATTGGATCACGCCAGCTCAACTGCCAAGACAGCTGCACACAACTCCAGAAGAGGTATAGTGTGAATGGGGTAAGGAGCAAGCTTTGATTTACCCATTACAATACCTACCTGCCATTTTCCTTCTGAATCCAAGGCATGCAGGTAGGCTACAGCAGCTATTGCCAAGGTTGAGGCATCTGCAAACACACAATTATTTCCTTTTCACACATAACATGGAGACTGAAATGTATGCTCTCTGAATGCATACCTGTTCAAGCTCAATTAAGGAGTCCGCCCATGCCTTCCACTGTGTCCTTTTCTGGCGGAGGTGTGTCCCACTCATACTCTTCTGAGGAAACATCTCTCACCAAAGCTTTTCCTTGGAGCATGACAGGGGAAGCGAATCCAAGGGAATCAAAAAGACTATTTACCGTGCACAGCATGCCTCTATGCATGAATGGTTTAACATCTCTTGATACTCTGAATGTAACTGTCAGTGTGGATTTCCCAGCTTAAACACATGCTCCTCTGGAGGGGCAAGTGTTCCACTCCCAAATCCAGGTCTTCTGAAGTCACTTACTTGTTCTTCCAAAGGAAAGGCCTCCATGACCTTTGGACTATTGGAAGCTATCTTGTGAAGTCTTAAGTTGGACTCAGCCAGAAGGGCCTCGGTTCACTTGCAGAAGATTGATAGCTTCAACCTCCTTGGCCACTGAGGCAAGTTCATCATCGGCATAAAAATTTCTGAAGATGGACTGCCTTGCAGCTGTATCATGTTCAGTCTCTCCATGTTCTGCAGCTTTCCTCATCCCATATGTTGCTACAGCTGGGGATGGGCTGTTCCCAAAAACATGCACAGTCATCCAGTATTCAATGATATCTTTGTTTGGATCATTATCTTTGTAAGACAGAAACCGAAGGAAATTGCGGTGGTCCTCTCTGACCTTGAAACCATAGAACATAGATCTGTTCCACATCGGCTGTGATAGCTTTTTGGTCATTTCTGAACCTTAGTAGGACACCAACTAGAGTGTTATTGAGGTTGGGTCCACTGAGAAGCATGTTGTTCAGTGATGTTCCTTTGTACTCCGCGCTGGACTCAAAAACAACTCTTATTTTTCCAGGCTTCTGTGGATGGTATATTCCAAAGGTTGGCAAATACCAACACTCCTGCTGGTTCTGCCTGTTGGTTGTTAGAAGTGTTCTTTCATGTCAGGTCTTCTCCTGAATGAGTGCTGGAGAGAGAGGTGAAAGGCCTGTTCTCTTTTGTTAGGAAGGGGCCTGCGAGATGAAAGAAAGGGAAGAGGTGCTACCCAGTGGTTTTCATCATCTATGTACACTTCATTGTCCATAATTTGGGGAAACTGTTGTCAGCAACTGACATGGCTGGTTTGTCATCCTCAGGCACTCTCTAAATCCCAATTTCCCCCAGACCATCCTGGCACATCTCATTGAAGATCTCATCACCACATGATGGCGTTTGAGCAGCACACTGAGACAGACATTTAAATCTCTCATTTATATGGATGTTGTTGGTGCATGGCTAACGAAAGCAGAGCGTCCATTTTTAAGGACATTTGTCCTGTATGCGTTCACTTCCTCTGTCTTGTGAGCGCCACCTAAGCATAACTCCACAACTACAACCCAGCCAAGGTCAAGACGCTGGGCGTATGGTGAATTGTGGGGCCCCTTACGCTGTTCACGTACCTTGTGCAAGCTCAAAATATCCCTGCCTAGCAGCAGTAAGATGGGAGCACTGGTGTCAATCGGTGGGATCTTGTCAGCCACTGGTCTGAGGTGAGGAAAATATTGGACGCGGGGATCTCTGATCTGTCATCTGGCAAGTAGTTACACTCAAACAAGGTAGGAAGGGTCAACTTGGTTTTTCCATCAAGTGTGGTGTTACTCGCTTTCCTCCCTGCAGTTTCCACTGTACCTTAGCATGTTTATAGAGTGTATGAGGATGGTTTGCCCTGGATGTCTAATAGATCAAAGAATTGTGATTTTACCAAAGACCAGTTACTTTGGCCATCTAAAACTGCGTACAATCTGTGAGACATACCTGGTTGGTCGGCGTGGGAAACCTTGACCAAGCAGATTTTCGAACAGGATTTGGGTTTGGGGGCGCCGCCGCATATCTCGGTGTATTTGGAAGTGACCAAAGGAGGTGCAACATCTTCACTCTCCCCGCTTTGCTTATCCTCAGTTGAATGTTCAGCCTGCCCGCCCCTAAGCTTGTGTGTGTCCTTGTTGGAAATAGGTGGGAATGTATCTAGTGTTTTCATTAGTACACTTTTGATGACCTCTGGGCTTCTGAATGTGTCCTCCTAGCACTCCCATACCATAAAAACACCTGCACGAGGATTATTTACATGTACTGACCTTATCTGCTGGGCTTGAGATGATGACTCAGGCCCCAGCCATTTGACGAGTAGGTTGAGCTCTTCCTGATCAGATAGGTTTAGCTCTCTTGTGGCTGCCATGCCCAGTAATTTTAAGGTCCATCATCGAAGGTAAGCAGTCCAGAGCTCACCATCTCTTTTGTCATTAGATACTGGGCTAAGTCAGGGGTTTGAGTTGTTAAAGGTGAGTGTTTGTTACACTGAACAGAATGAGAGGCTATGGGAGTAGATGCATTATGTCTCATTTGAATGTCAGGAGTAACAGATGAATATTTCTGCTTTGGCAAATAGAGAGGATTATAGCCTTTTCTGGCAAAGTTTTGTTCTGATTCTCCTTCCTAAGGGACTCATACAGTGAATCTTTTGCCTTGTAGCTTGGAGGTCGGGATCTCACTGTGTCATGATAACCCATTGGTGGCATAGGCCTAGCATCTTGAAGCTCTCGTGGAACATGTGTATCAAATGGCTGCGTTTGTATATAGGCTTTGGTCCATTCTATTGGATCTTCAAGAGCTAAATCCTGTGACCCACCCAGAAAGTGATCTTCCTCATATTCAGCTGCTGAAGCGGCTGCTTCTTCAAATACTGCTGTCTCTTTTGATGCTGCCATTGCTTCTTTTCCTTGATTTAACATGTGATGACTTGCCTCTATTGCAGCCTTTTCTTTCATCATGGCTGCCTCTTTTGCAAAGGATACTTTAATTTTTGCTGCTTTGCCTTAGCTCTGGCCCTTGTTGCAGTGGTGCTGACTGAAATCTGGGACGACATTCTGGAAGACTTGTGTGAAGCTGAGACTCGAGACCTCGTCTCTAGCTGGGACCGACCTTCCTCGTGTTCCCTCATCTTTCAATATTTCTGAGTGCTGTTCACAGTTGTTCAATTGCATTTTCCTGCTGTGTGGGCAACATTTTACTAGTCTGTCCTGGCTGACAGACAAGCATGAGAGACCAAGTAGATTTTCAAATGCTTTACTGAATCTTCTTAGTAAATGTACTTTTTCTCTTTGTTGTAAAACTGTTACACAGATGAAATACACACAAAGGTTCATTAACACAGTATACATAGTATTTAACACAAACAAGGCTTGACAATGGACTTGGGGGTAACTTAACCCTTCCAGTAACTGACTGGGGTCAGAACATGCATCATGAATGACCCACCACCATTCCTTCCATGAATTGTTTACCCACCTCCCATCTGATGTTTCTGCTGCATAAAACATTGGTGTGCAATAGCTTTTCCCCAAAGCAATCAGGTTCTTAAACACCATGCTGTCCTCTCCCACACTGAACTGTCTGTTCCACACCCTGCTCTGCACAAATTTTTTTCATGGCTGCTATAAGAGTGAATGTTTACATTTTACATTTAAGCCTACTTAAACACTGCCCACACACTGAAATACTTGTATAAATTGCTACATTTGCACTATGATAGCTCTTTGGACATTGTTTATTTATCTTTTTTTTTTATAAATATGTTTATTAACCACAGGCATCAAAGTTCACAAATGATTCAACTGAAACAAAATCTTCCATAAGTATACAATCTGTGTGAATCTAGGCAAAATTATGTAATGATTATACAAACATGAATGTATTTATTTTTTAATACAAAGCAAAATAAGAAAAGAGAAAACAAAGAAAATGCACATAAATAAAAAGGGAGGGGAAAAAAAACCAACCAAACAAACAACAACAAAAAAACCAACACAAAATGTTAATCTAAATGGTGGGGAGGGCGCGGAAACTTAAGATATAGTTGAAAAAGATTTGAAGAATGTTATAAGGGATTGCCACTTGTCGTGAAATTTATTAGGATTACCCCTCACAAAATATTTAATCTTTTCAAGCTTAAGAAAGACATCAAATCTTTGAGCAACTGGGAAGTGGAAGGAGAATGGGTGGATTTCCAATTAAGTAAAAGATGACGTCTAACCAATAAGGAGGAGAAGGCCTGAACTTCTAATTGATTTGAGGTGTACAGATGATAATTATTTGGGAGTCCAAAAATAGCAATGTATGGGGAAACAACTATCTTTCTAGATAAACTCTTGGACATGGTGTTAAAATAGTTCTGCCAAATATTGGATAATGAGGGGCATGTGTGAAACGTATGAGTGAGATTACATGGGGAGGTAGAACATTTGTCACAATTGTCGGATATGTTGGGGAAAATTAGTGAAAGCCGTGCTTTAGAAAAGTGAACCCTAAATAATACTTTAAACTGAATAGGCGAGCACAAGCAGAGCTTGTGTGAATAGTTCTAAGGGCAGCTTCCCACCTATCCTCATCGAAGACTAAGCCAAGCTCAAACTCCCAAGCAGACTTTACTGTGGTGAGTGTTGAACAGTCAAAAGATTGTAATTTATAATAGAGCACTGAGATGAGTGACTTTCGCAGGGAACTTAGTCCGAGAAACTCCTCCCAAGGTTGAGTTGGAGGTGAAACTGGAAACATTGGGAACAAAGATTTGGAACAGTGTCTAATTTGAAAGTAATGAAAGAGATGGGATGGAGGTAGGTTAAATTCATTTGATAGCTCAGTGAAATTTTGAAAAATACCATCTTTGTAAAAATCCTTAAAAGATTTAAGACCTTTACAATGCCAGGTGAAAAAGGTAAATACATGGTTCCTCCATAAGGGAGCTATACAGGATGGTGAGGTGAACTTGAAATGCGTTCTGAACTGGTACCAGATTTTGAGGGTGGAGCGTGCCACCTGATTATCCATAAAGCCAGAGGGGTTAGCCAGAGTATTTGAGGTAAGAAGGGCCAGAGGAGAAGACGCAACACAAGATTGCACCTCTAACTTACACCAAGGTAGATCGGTTGGTGCCAGCCAAAATAAGATTTTATGAATATGTGCTGCCCAATAATACAATTAGAAATTAGGCAGACAGAGACCGCCAACGAATTTGCATCTTTGCAGGATGGATCTACATATCCTGGGTGCCTTACCTTGCCAAAGAAAAGCAAAAATAGTTTGAGCAATAGTTCTAAAAAAACTTTTTGGCAACAATAGAGGGAGACATTGAAAGAGAAAAAGAAATTTGGGAAGCACATTCATTTTAACAGCATTGATCCTACCAATCAAAGAAAGAGGAAGGCTAGCCCATCTCTTAAGATCAGAATTAAGTTTAGCCAACAAAGGGGAGAAGTTGTCTGAGTGGAGTGTGACTGTTTTCCTGGTTATATTAACCCCCAAGTACATAAACCCAGAGGGACACAATTTAAATGGGACATCAGATTGATCAAGTTGTAAGGCCAGATCATTAATAGGGAAGCATAAACATTTGGAGATATTCACTTTATAACCTGAAAATGCTCCAAATCTCTGAAAAACAGAAAGTATTATGGGAATAGAGTGCATTGGATTTTAAATATACAGTAACAAGTCATCTGCATATAATGAAAGCCTTAAGTCCAAGATCGAACGTGTTATTCCAGTGAAGGCCAAGGAAAATCTCAGATAGATTGATAATGGCTCTATAGCTATAGCAAACAATAAAGGAGACAAGGGACAGCCTTGGTGGGTGCCTCGAAATAGGTTAAAGGTGCTTGATTGAGTACCATTAATTGTGATAAACGCCTGTGGGGATATGTAAAGAAGACGTACCCATGAGATAAACTCGTTTCCCAGTCCAATTTTTTAAATACAGTTAATAAATAGTCCCATTCCACCCTATCGAAAGCTTTTTCTGCATCAACTGAGATCACAAATTCAGGAGTCGGCTTTAGAAAAAATAACATTTAGAAGTGTTGGTATGTTATAAAATAACTGCCGCCCCTTGACAAATCCAGTTTGCTCCACAAAGATGATGTTTGGAAGAATGTTTTCTAATCAAAGAGCCAGAATCTTAGCCAAAACCTTAGCATCTACATTTATTAAAGATAAAGGTCTATAAGAACTACAAAGATCAGGATCCTTATCTTTTTTTAAGAATAAACTTATGGAGGCCTGTCTCAGAGTAGGTGTAAGGGAACTACGCTACTAGACGTGACTCCCTGCCTTCGCGCCAGCTTGCACCAGCGTGCTCCTAGCCCGCTATTTTTCCTACATTTTAGACACTAACTATAACTGACTTATTTTACCACTTTAACGTCTATATTACCTGCTACATTGTTTATTTTTAACTAATGTGCAGCACACCGCCTCTAGCCGGCTATCATTTACTCTAGCCTTGTTTTTAGCCCTTAGCCATTAACCTTTAGCCACTAGCCAGCTTTCACTAATTCCTCTCCGCCATTAACTCAGTTCTTAAACACCATGTCGCTTTTGTCTTTAGATGAGGACTCACACGGGTTGCTCTCTGAGGATCTGGACCTGGAGACCATGGAGACACGGATCCGAAGCCTGCAGGTGTTGCTGGGCTGGCTGCAGCAGCTGAGAACCGCGCTGGAATCTCAGGCCACCTCTCGCCTGTCCCAGGTTAGTCCTCGGCACATATCTAACACTCCGACAGCCAAAACCTCAACCCTGCGTGTTTTTCTGTCCAGGTCCAGCGCACCCGAGCCCTGGGTGCAGCTGCAGCGGCTGGACAGATGCTGGGCATGGACCTTTCGCCCACCGCCCCCCCCCCCCCCTTCGAGCTCGCGACCCGCA
>JBBMFX010053752.1:0-11108 GCA_037832545.1 Rhabdalestes septentrionalis
CTCTCTCTCTTTCGCTCTCTCTCTCTCTCTCTCTCTCTCTCTCTCTCTCTCTCTCTCTCTCTCTCTCTCTCTCTCTCCTTCCCTCTCTTCTTTCCCTGCCCTCTCTTTGTCTTTCTTTCTTCTGTTACCTCTTTGGCTTTTCAACTTATTTCCAGGAAGCCATCGTTTTAATAGAGTCAAATGATGATCAGCCTGGCTGGTTATCAGAGCCGACGTTCAGCTTTTTAAAAATGATTTATCATTTACCAGTTCCTAATAAAGTAGTTTAATGTAAAAATGCAGTGCTCTGGAAGATGTAGTCCTCTCTTGGCTTGCAGTCTCCCAAAATTGTCCAAGAAACTGTATAATGTTGCACATTATGCAGGAAACCTACAGACAGTGATTCATATTTCACCAGCAAGTGTCTAATGGTGAAAAAGAAAAGAAGTGTTGTAATGCTCAGGCACGATACAGCACCATGCTGATGTGATCTGGCTTCGGCACACAAACACCTAACCTGCAGCGATCAGAAAAAATAGCACAATCACTGGGAGCTGCTTCTGTAAAGATTATTTCTCTGCTGCTCTGATGGAAAGGATGGGAGTAAACGTGTATTACTGTAGTGCTTTAGCAAACAGCCCTGCTGTTATGTTGGTCATTATTATTCAGCTCAGAGGGAAAGTGTGTGTTTGCGTGTGTGTGTGTGTGTGTGTGTGCACGGTGTTCAGAATTTCACCCAGCATGGTGCTAACACCCAACAATGCTGAGAGGATTAAGCAACACCCACACTTAAAACCCACCCTTTTAGTGGGACCTCCTAAAGTCAGATTAAATGTCTGTCAGTTTGTGTGTGTGTGTATGTGTGTATGTGTTTGCCATCCAATCATTATGCGGGAGTAAAGTTCGGCCTGCACGGTCTGCGGGGCCCTGATGAGCAGCAAGGGCTCATGGGTAATGGCATGAACGGCAGAGTGGCGGCTGAATGGTAATCTGTGGAAGACAAATGTGATTTCCTGTAGCGGGGCAGGGATTTGAGTTAGAAATCTGTTACAACCGCGGTGTAGATGGAGAGACACAGATAGAAGCATGAGAGGGAGAAAGGGAGAGCGAGAGAGAGAGAGGGAGTTGAGAGGGAGAGAGAGGAGATAGTGGATAGTCTTGACTGAATTTGATTTCCTGCAATGAAATCGCTATTACTTATTCCCTCTAAGTACATCAACCGTTTCTCTTACACATAAAAACACACATTTCTCTTATACAATAATATTGCCATGGTGGTTAAAGGAATAGCCCAGCGTTTTTCCCTCTAATCTCTGTCTGCTGCGGCTATAGCACTTGGTCGGTTTGCACATAGAGGAATTTTTATAAGTCTTATTTCAAAATACACAATCTATATCTACACACACATACACTCACACACACATGTATGCTAGTGTCTGTTACATTCCTACACAAACACCTCATTCTGCTTTTCAGTTTAGTTCTTGCATCTCAGTTTTTCTATGTTGGCACTTAAAATATGGTTCTGTAAGCTATGGTTCTGTAAGGTGTAATTTTAAAAATAAAACTACATAACAATAAGAGAAATTGTGCTGTGTTGGATTAACTTGAATAATCCAATACATTTCTTATTCACTCAAGCTAAATGATAGGATTTACCTTTGATTATCTTCTAGTACAGTTTTGTCATCCAGCTGTTCTCATTGCGTGAGGAGAGTGTGGATTACAGCAGTGTTTTTATACTTTCAGGTGATCACTAATCAGACCCTCATAAAGCAGAGTGAAGTGCTTGTGTTGGAATTTAACAGACACTGGAGTAGAATGGTTTTAAACTCATATAGATGCTGCTTTAAAGGTCATTTTTAGTGGTCTCTTATTTCTATTTTAAACGTATATATTTTATATTTGCCTCTGAGGCCCACTGATGATGCTTTTGTGGCTTTATCTACCAAAACCATTATTCTGTTCAGTATGCCCATTCTCCAGCCCATTTTAATTCTTTAGAATTGAACAGCCTGTTTTTGTTGCTGATGTATATAAATGCCCGATGTTCCGATTGCTCTGCTGCCCTATTGTGCTGCATTGTAAAAGTAGTCACTTCAGTATGAATGGGGGAGGCTGAACTGTAGGCTGAACAGTGGGATCAATGTAAATGTGTTGGTTTTTGGAGAATGAGTTCATTGAATTCAAAATGGGTTGTTTTGGACTAGGGTGTCCCATAACACAATGTCAATGGACAGCTAAACACCCTCGGAGGAGAACACTAATAACAAATTCTATTATGTTTGCTACCCAAAGACCAAGTGAGCCCTGAAGCTGGAACATTGTCGGGGTGTGTTTTACTGTAATGTTTGGATGTTTGTTTGCACATTCAGCCCCTAAACCTTTTCCTTCTCTCACCTTCTAGGAGTTGAGACAGTACAAAATAAGACACCGAATATGAGAACCTGACTGTTTGGGTGGGAATGGGTTTGCTGCCTACGTGCAAATCTCGTCCTTTTACGAGGTGCGAGTGTTTGAAAAGCCCTGTTAGTTCTTGACTCTTTCGCAAAAGAATCCACTCCACTTAATTGATAGAAGAATACACACCACTGGAAATCCGCTCCGGGTTTTCCTCCAACTCACCACATGCAAGTGAAGAGAATCATCAGTGAAAGACAGGCTGCTCGGATTTCCAGCGGTGTGAGTCCGTCTGTCGGTTAAGTGGAGTGGATTCTTTTGCGAAAGATTTAATAATCAACAGAGCTGGTGAACTAATTATTTACATTGAATGTTGGGTTGTCCAAACTAATTCTTATGACATTTGAGGGGGACACGTCCCCCTCTGGTTGAATCGCAACGTCGCCCATGACTGTTACATTAAATAGTCACAGCTTTGGTGTCTTTAATGTCTTCAGACTCTCTGGTTATGTACTGACTTTAGTGCCCTTTGAGGCCCCTCTGTAATTACCCAGGTGATGTACTAGGTCTTGTGTCAACTTTATTGGGATTCTGGCCTGTATTCACACTTAACCCCTTCCCATTTAATTAGCATCACATTTCCTGGGAAAAGAGATGGGCTGTGGACTCCTGGCCATGTATAACTGTGGCATTGCCAGGCATTGAGCATGTGATCTACTAATGATAGGGCCAATGCTCAGAAGGTTTACACCACTGGGGGACTCCCACTCTCCCATTTGTACAATTAACCTTTCTGGGTCCCGGGTGTATTCAGCAGTCCTAGAATTTCAGTGTGCAGACCTCATTGTGGAGCTAGGTGAAGCTTAGTTATCACCATGGTCTTGATGCTGAGACTTGTTCTTTTCCATTGTGTGTCGGTGTCACTAATAGGCGAAGCGCACTCACGTCGCTCTCAAGGCTTACGCGGATACACACACACACTCGGATGTGACACAGATATGACACCCTCATGCGGCTTTATGTGCAAACACAGATATGGACCTGGAGTTGTGTGCAAAAGTTTTGGCACCCTTAGTCAAATGATGTTTTGTTTAATTTTTTTGAGAAAATGATATTTTAATGCACCTTTACTGTCTGTTTGCTGAATTAAAATGCACTTATATATAAATGGGTGTGTGTTTTGTCTGAATTAACCTGTTTAGCCTACATTGCAGTATCTTAAGTGAGCAGATGGTAACAATCTTTCCATAAAGAATGTCATGTGATCATGAAACCATTCAATTATCAGGGGGTGCATTTCTCTCACCTTCAAGGTATTGATACTTTATAAAACATATAATTGAAGATTAGAGTCTGACTGGTGCATTAGTTGGACAAACACTGATGGCTTGGTTTATCTAAAGTAGCAAAAATGTTGCCAGCAAGAAAGGTAAATACTGATGTTTTTGGCATTTCATCACCAAGATCAAGCTCAAAAATTACATATTTGACATTTGTATGACTGGAGGACCTAACTTGAATCATCTCTGTTTAACAAAATCTTCACTCGACTAAAGCTTGTAACTCAGAATGTCCAACCTTTAGCAAGAAAAACAAAAAAAAATGCCCCCTCAGCTGGGAATTCCTGCACTGAGAACCCAACTCAACTCCAAGTGCAGCGCTAGACATTATATCAATACGGCTGCTCAGACTGTCAAATGTAATAAAGTACCAGTTCCTTTCTTTAAAATGAAATTATAGTAGTATTTCCTTCAGATCAATAAACATATAGGAATGGTAAGTCAGAGAAAGGTTGTCAGAGAAAATTCCCTCACATCTTCACCTTCACCTTCACCTTTACATATTTTAATGCACATTTACTCTTAATTGAGTTAAAAGATAAAAATAAAATGTAATCTGTGCTAAACATGTGGCTTATTTTACATTATATCTTATTTTTCATTAAAAGTAGAATTTTATAATATTTATAGCAACACATTTATAACACAAACACATTATCCTGATGCAAAAGGGTTGTTTTGGGTGTATTTGACAGGTTTTCCTTCTATTACCTTGTGCGTCTTGTGTATGAATTTACCAGTTCAGCCCGCATTGATCTAACTGAGGTGAGCAGATGGTAATTATCTTTCTATAAAGACTATCATGTGAGCAGGAAACTTCTCAATTTTCAGGAAACGTTTTCTCTCACAAGGTGTTGATACTCTCTGACTGATGTATAGGTTGGCCAAACACTGATGGCTTGGTTTATCTGTAAAAGCAATAAAACACGGAGCAATACTGATGTTTTAGTTGATGGCGTCACCAACATCAAGTTCTAAAAGTCCTGACGAGGACATATTTGACAGTCATACCATCAGGGAACCCAATATGAGCCACCCACTTATCTTAATTTTTCATTTGACTTCAGCTAGTTGGATATTGTAAAGAATATCCAACCTTTAGCTAGGGAAACCAAAGTAAATGCCATCTCAGCTGGGAATTCCTGCATTGAAAACCCAACTCGACTCCAAATGCAGCACTGGACATTATATCAATACCGCTGCTCAGACTGTCAAATATAATAAAGCACCACTTCCCTTTTTAAAATGAGATTTTCGTAGTATTTCCATCAGATCAATGAACATATAGACACAGTAAGTCACACTATGTCATAAGTCACATCCACAAATGTGCACCACCTTAATGAAGAGCTAGATGTATTTGTGTGTTGAGAGGTGCTTTGGGGATGTACATTTCTGTGCAAAAAGCTTAACCACTTGTGAAAATGATATTTTAAAATGGTGTAGGTAAGCAGTGAGTGTTTTTTACACATTAATATAACTAAATATGCTAAATAAAACTAAACATTATTAAAATTATACTGTAAATTGTGATTTTATTTACAGAATATCAGAGTGTTCCTTGTGGAAGCCCAGAATTAGAAATTTGGTTTGACTCAGTTATTCCTTTATTAAATGGGACCCTATTGTGCAAAATTCTTTTTAGTTATAATTGGTCTAAGGGTGAAACAAAACATGTTCATGAAGTTCTTTGCACAAAATCCCATAAAGAGATGTCACCAGCTTTATTCTTCACAGTTTCAGGCCATTTCAAAACAAGCCGTTTGGATGGAGGGTCCCCTAGGGACATCATCAGGGGCCAATTTGCATAGAACTGTCGAGACCCCACCCACTATCCTGTTGCTTGTCACCCCTTTCATCATGGGTCTTTGCAGCTGCCAATTATAAAAGCTCAAAAATAATTAGATTATTTAAGACTCTTTGCCAGAGAAAAAGACTCTATAAAATCTATATGCTTGTGTTTTATGTGTGCTGAATTTGGCTTTGCCTGACCACTGTAGATCAGAAAAAATCTTACACCACCCAGCTGGCCACTCGATCAAAACCTAATAAAACTACCTCCGTTATTCATTAAGGCAAAGGTATTGGCATGAAAATACACCAATCACGGTGTAAAATGTGTGTTTTTTCCCCGTGGGCGTACATTGCGCCACTGCGCCCCAACAATAGATTAGCTGCAGATCGGCCATTTTGTCAGCTAGATTTACAAGCATGGATAAGCTAAACGCAATGTCTACTGGCAAAGGCAAGTCACATATGAAGTGTTGTGTTCATCTTGCTCGCGTCCAACTCGGGGTCGAACATATAGGGCTGGATAGCGCCTCTGTTTTCTGCCCGTTTCACATGTGTCAAGTGTCCCAATGTCCATCTACTGTATCTCTCGCTCTTCCTTTCTCCCTCCCTCCCTTCCATTGGCCTGGTCACCATACAGGCTATGGCCACTGTCACAGACTGAAGGGATGGAAGGAAAGACAGAAACACTTTCACTGGTGTTAAGGACATGGATTCCTTTTGAAAGGCCCGAAACTGTGAAGAATTTATCTGGTGATATCTCTTTATTTGAGAGTTATTTTGTGCAAAAATCTTCATGAACATCGCCCAGTGTCTTATTATAACTTGTTTTTATAAAAAGTGAGATTTGTATAATATACACCCTTTAATATAACCCCTTTAAATGAAATCGGGAGCTGCTGATGGAGTTTCACAAAGTAAACCGATGTCTGGAGAAACCGAGAAGGAATCTGGAACACATCCTGTGTTCTCCTCAAAATCTCACAACAAAAGGGTTTTTACAGCTTTCTTGTTTGTTTGCATTTATTCTAATGATAACTTTGCAATCAGCACGTCATTGTATCACATACTGAGAAAAATGGCTCGAAACACTTTAAACAAAACTTTTACTTAGGACTTTATTTACTGAAAAGATTCTGGTGACTATTTACTTGTAGTGTTTGTTAGCCTCTTACTGCCAGTTCTAAACTAGGGAGGCCAATTTGAACACTAGATGTCTTGGGTGATCCACATAAGACATCTAGGATGAACTGTATAAACTAGATTTTTCACAAAACCTTTCCTTTAATGTGTATGCAATTCCATGTCTGTCACATTATTATCGTCTTTGTGGGCATTCTGGCCATGGACTAAACTGACAGGCCATTCTCTGCAGCATGCACACGTTCCTTTGCTTTTCTAGACTCATACCAACCAAAGTATTGACCGACACACACACATATGCACCTTTAGTTGAGGTCATTCTTCTCTGTCGTTTCCTGATAGTCAGTAA
The DNA here is from genome assembly GCA_037832545.1 of Rhabdalestes septentrionalis. Classification (NCBI taxonomy): domain Eukaryota; kingdom Metazoa; phylum Chordata; class Actinopteri; order Characiformes; family Alestidae; genus Rhabdalestes; species Rhabdalestes septentrionalis. Next base: position 7,003 of record JBBMFX010053752.1, read on the forward strand.
TAGTGCAGTGATAGCGGTGCTGCGCCGTGATTGGATGGACTCTGCAGCCCTGACTGGTGTGGTATGCGTGCTCTGAGGGAAACTGATGGCTATCGTTATCTCTGCACAGGTCCCCGCAGAGGGATCATGCTGCTGTACGCTGCCATTATTTTTATACCGCGCGATAATATTGAGCTTTATTTTGCTCCTCGGCTAAAGAGGTCGAGATTGTGTTTCGGCGGCGCTCACCCAAGGTGTAAACACAGACGTGATGGATTATGCTTCGGAGCGAGCCTGAATATGAGGCTAACACTCAGACTAGGCCATGTCTGTATTTCTGAAGCACATGTGTATTAAAGGACCCATGTCATATTCTTTTTGATCTTAAAAACAAGAGTTGAGTGAATTATGTAAATGTGTGAACTGCGTTAACATTTCAAAGCCAACGCAATTCGTATAGCGGCTAAGCGACATGAAAAGCCTGTTTTGAATTCGCTGTGGTTGTGATGTCAAAGGATCCAGGCATACAAACGAAGGGGCTGAACTATATTTTTGTCCTGTGTTCCTGTTTTGGAATAGATGGGTATGCTTCAAAATGTATCATTCACATATTAAATAAACAGCGAGCTGCGAAAACAAGGCTGTTTTGAAAAAGAACTATTGTTGTGATGTCACAACAGCCTTTACTGATACATATAAATTGGACCCTGACTGGCTGCCACATATTTGCATATTCAGTCCACAGCAGACCATTTACTGCTTTTTTAATTGAAGGCAGGGCAATCAGAGGTGCAGTACAGGGCAAACAATCAAAAAGGAGCTCATTTACATATATCAGTCTTTAATGAACGTATGTTTTTAGTGCATTTATTGAATAAGAAAAGAAAAAGACAAAAAATTTTAGTATAATATATTTGTAATGGGATTCTAACTGAAGTTTTTTAAATATTGCACATGTCCCTGTGGATGTTCAGTAGTTTTCTTTTGTGTACGTGTGGTGTGTGTGTGTATGTGTGTTTGTATATGTGTGTGTGTGTGTGTGTGTGTGTGTGTGTGTGTGTGTGTGTGTGTGTGTGTTGAAAGTGCACTGACAGACTATTTACCACACTACAGAGGACTGTCTGCTCGTAATAGTGGCGGCAATTTAATGATGACTATAAGAGGGAAAAAAATATGACCGCCGCTGTCCGTCAAACTCCAGACTCCAATTCTCCATTTACGAGGCGCTAATGAAAAGGCAGCGTGTCCCTCTGATGTCTGATAATAGATTGAATTTCCTGCCTCGGCTGCAATTCTTGCATTTGTAGATGACCACTTTCAAGCTCTGATCCTCAAAGAATGAAACGGCATCGAAAAGGCAACTGAATACAAGGGCCTGTCATCTCCTTTCAATGGGCTTCATATTAAAACTTGCGCAGAATTATTTATTAAATCGCATTGTCTCCTATTCCCCTCAGAGTCTTGGTTATTTGAGACGAGCTGTCATGAATTGAATTGCTCACTCATTGTTCAGAGTCTAATGACACAAACCGAATGAATCACAGAGGCAACGACAGCATGCCAATAATGTCCAGCTGTATTTTGTATGAGTGCAGAGCTTTTACAAGTCAAAGTGATAGTCAAGACATGTTTGGTGCCTGATGTTTGCTTCTCAAGCTATGATGCTAATATAGTGAACAAGTAATTCAAGTCCATACCTGCATATTAGCGTAGTGGATAAGCTAAATCAGCCCACACTCATGCAGGAAAGGTGTAAAGTGATAGCAAAATTCATGGTTCAAGATTAAAGTCCATGTGTACAGGGGTATTTTTGAAAACACAGCCATTTTTTGGCCTTTCATCCATATACAAATGCCATTTTAGGTCACTTGTTGCACCATCATCTCCTTTGTTTACATTTTGTGCAGTAGCAGACACAGGCGAAATAGTGCTGCTTTTAACCTTGCTAACTGGACTCTTTTACACAAATATCCAGTTGGATGAAACACTTCTTAATCAGTAAAACATTTTCAACAAGGCTTTACCGTTAATATTATACTTTTTGAATGTGTATGTTTGGACTAGACCTCAGATTCTTAGTAATAGTGTGCTTTCATTTCTTCATATTTTGCTTCCAAAAATCCAGACTCTAGTATTTTGTAATGAGAGATAGTTCCCCAGGCTACCTGAAGGACTTGTGAAGGCTCACGTTTTCAGCACAGTATCTGAACCCTGACCAGGTTTAGATAAATGGGTTTGTTTGGGGGAAACCACACAGTGAACTGAAATTTGAGCAGAACAAAGACTATATAACCTAAATTAGGAACCTATGTGAAAAAAGGAGCAGACGATTCCAGATGATCAGGCAGTGATCAGTATACTGATGGTGCTGAATGCTGAGTGGTTGGATCACATTCATCTAGGCGACTCTACTAACTTTGCAGCCTGTTGCAGTAAACCTTTTCATCCTATTTCTTTTATGTAATGGATTCAAGGGATGGTTGAGTCATGGATAAGATGGTTTGACAGGCATTCAGTTGTACTTTCGCACCAATAAGGCGATTCAAAGCAAGATTTTCCTATATGTTGCAAGCTGAGCTAAATTACTTGAAAAATGCTTTTGCTGGTATTTTAGCTAATGTACTTTTATTCATTTTGTAGGTAAGAGACTGTGTTGGAAACCACATTAGCAAAATTTCTGCATGTGTAAGCTACATAACTAATTAGCCACATTAGCCTCATAGCGTCATTGCAAAGCTGAAATAGCGGGGGAGAAAATTACACTTTATACATTTTGCCCAGAGCCTCATGCCTTGAATTCCACATAATAGTGCTAGTGAAGTAGACTAGTTTGTGGAAGAGGGGGTGTATTTGAAGCACAAGTGATCCGATTTTCCACTCATAAAATCTAGACAGGACTGGAGAACATGCTTGGAATTGTGGAGGCAGTTTTGGAAGCTGTATGTTGTAGTTTTGTTTTATGTGTACATGTTCACTTGCAGTAGAGCAGAGTTGTAAGAGTTTTATGTAATAGCTATATAGTGCGTGTGTGTGTGTTCGGGAGAGAGTGTGTGTGTGTGTGTTGTAAAGGTCAGATCGGGCAGTCGCTGATGGTTGCTCTTGATTCTAGTTGGCTTTTGTGTTTGCTGTTTGGATTAGGTCAGCTCAGGGTCTCCACACTGGAATCCGGCCTGTCAATCACCAGAAGTGTTCCAAAGGTGGACGAGTTCCATTACACTAGACTTAACCTCGAGTTCTCACAGGGTCTTTCTCAATACCTAGACCTATATCCAATTTTTTCCCCCTTTTTACCTCCACATCCACTCAAATTTTTGGTTGTGTGCACCAAAAACTCAATCCCTTATAACTGAACAGGGTATTATTGTGCCTGGAAGACTGACATATGGGCATGATACCATGATGCACACACAAACATATATATATATATGAATCCATATGGGGGTCTTTTCTATATAAGGTTATTGAGTGAGAAGTCTGATCAGGGAAATGCTGCCAATCAAATTGAGGAAAGGAAAGGTCAGTATTTTTAACAGAGTCTACGTCACAAACTACACACACACACACACACACACACATACATGCATACACACAGGGACATCGAGTCTACATACACACACATACGCTCACACGCTCGTGCAGCGTTGTCCTGCGCTCTCCTGTAACGTGGTCTGATGATTGATGTCAGTGAAGGCGTGAGATGAGTGCAGGACGCGGCGGGCCAGAGCGACAGACCATTACTCATTTTGCATAATTGAATCCTTAACACCAATCATAGACGGCGGGCGTGGAGTACCCACTCCTGCAGGATCTGTCACCCCTCCTCCCGCTTTCAGCACCCCACCCCCACCCCCCGCAGGGACGGCTCCACTGCATCACTAAATAACCCAGTTTATACAGAGACAGAGAGGGGTAGGGGTAAAAGAGTGAGTAACAAAAAAAAAGAAAGACAAAGAGGGATGAGAGGGTGAGAAAAGACAGATAGAGAGGGAGAGACTGAGAGAGAAGGGGTAATGGGATGAAAGTGATGGAGAAAGAGAGAAATGGGGGTGGGACTGTGAGAGAGAGAGAGAGAGAGAGAGAGAGAGAGAGAGAGAGAGAGAGAGAGAGAGAGAGAGAGAGAGAGAGAG
>JBBMFX010053783.1:0-11106 GCA_037832545.1 Rhabdalestes septentrionalis
CCTCTCCTCCTTGGCGGACTGCAGTGGCTTCAGCATCTCCAGCGCCTGGGTGATGCTGCCCTCCAGCTCCGCCGCGAGCTTCTCCCTCTCTCGCTCCACGCTCTTGTGTGGCGGCATGGACCTCGCCGCCCGAGACTGCTGCAGCCTGCCGAGCACCTCCTCGGGCTGCAGTGGCTTCAGGTCCTCTCTGTTTCTCGCCTCTCCGATATGGTCGCTGGAGAGGCCTGAGCTGAGGAGTGAGGGCTTCCTTGGCCCACGACCCATACCCCTTCTCCCCTCCCGGTCTGCCGGGGCAACCTGCGGATCCCCCGGCAGGCTTCCTTCCTCCGGATCCACATGCGTCGCTTCCCAGGGACCTCTCCAGGGCTGTCCCTCACCCCGGAGAAAGGAGAGCTCCTCCCAGGAGCCCCCTTCGTCCCACTCCGGCACCCAGACAGGGGGTAGGGATTCCTGCTTGACCCGGGAGAGCACCCGGATCCTTCTCTCCAAGACAGTGGAGAGGCATTTGTGGGGATGTAGGTTTCTGTCACGAATGGGACCGCAAGATTCCACTCGTGAACTTCCTCTGGCCTCCATGGAGGGGAGAAAACGGAGGCATGGGGATCCAGGCATCTTGGGCGCAATCAAAAGACTTTATTTTATAAATTGAAAAGAAAAAAGGCACGCGGGCCAGCAGGCTAAGCAGGCAAACAGGCAGGAACAGAGGGGAAGGGAAAATGAGGCGAAACCGACATAAACTAGAGCTGAAACAGAACTGACTTAAATACAAAACCTAACGAGGATCTAAACTGGGCACAGGTAGTGCTAACCATGAACGGAGACAGGACACGTGACCAAAACAAACTGACAGGGTTTCAAAATAAAAGACATGGAAACAGAACACACCGAGAACAGGACAGAATATATGTACGGGACCAAAAACCCCCAAACAGAAAAAACCCTTTTAACATAAATTCATGGCAACCCTAACGGTTATTGTGACACAACTCTGCATTCTGGGAGTACAATACATCTCACCATGCATCACACTACCACCTATTGGCAGGACCTATTGTAACAGGTTCACATGTATATGCCACAAAAAACTTTTGTGGTAGTTAAGTTAAAATTTACCAATGGCTCAAAAAAAAACTAATGTATTTAGTTAAAATAAAAACAAACCATATAACTGAAATCTCACAAAACATGAAACTTTTAATTGAAAACATTTTTGCTATAAAAAATTACATTTATTATTAGAATATGGAACTGCCATATTAACACTTTTTCTGGCATATATTGCACATAACTGTGACGACTGCCTCATCCCCATGCAGGCGGCCCCGCTCCCCCTCTCCCAAATTCTGACGTCCCTTTAGTTTTGTCCACCCTGCTTAGTTCCCTCACGCCCTTCCTAGTGTGCTTCCCGGTTTGTATCGCGCCCCTCTCATCTGATCCACCTGTCCCTCGTTTCCCCAATTCCCTGATTCCTCACCTGTCTGATCTCCACTGCAGATATAAGCCCCAGCCAAACCCGTTTTTCCTCAAGTCAGTTTTGGTCAGAATATCTCTGAATTTGGTTGTCTCTAACACTGTCTGCACTCTTTCTCGTTTCAGGCTTGTGCTCCTCCTGTGCACCCATCGTCCACAGCAGTGCGCCTTCGCCAAAGCCAGTCTGGGTCGACTCTGAACTTCAGTTTTGTTTCTTTGTTAGTTTGAGGAATACAAGCCTTGTCTTATTTTGTCTTGTGTGTGATTCGTGTTTCCTGTACCACTTCTCTCATTAAAAACCCCACTATCTGCACTCTGAGAGCGTCCTCCCCTTCCCTTCCTGCAGAGCAATCCGTGACAGAAAACTGACTCCTGAATCTCCCCCATGGATGCCACCCCATTCATCAATTCCAGAAATCCAACACCAGCTTCTGGATCACCATCAGCAGCTGGAGCTGCTCACCCAGGCGATGCAGGAGGCCCTTGGAGGTGTTCGAGACCTCCAAAGATTGGCAGTGCCCCTGGTGACAGCTCCGGTCCCTCCCGCACCCGCTGTCCAGCCAGAAGGAAGCCACATACGGAGCAGCAGCGGATATCCACGATGATCCAGAGGCTGACGGGTCAGGCCCAGGACTGGGCAGCGGCCGTCTGGAGAGGCGGTGGCGTCAGCACGACTTCCTACGCCACCTTCGCGAAGCAATTCCAGATGGTCTTTGATCATCCGAGGCAGGGACAGAAGAGTGGTACTCATCTGCTGAGGCTGCGACAAGGTACTGGAACAACGGGCGATTACACACTGGAATTCTGGATTCTCGCAGCATACAGTGGGTGGAACGAGGAGGCGCTCCTCACAGCATTCAGAGAGGGATGTGAGAAAAGAGTTGGCATGCCGAGATGTCGGCAAGACCCTGGATGAAGTGGTCCCCTGGCCATCTCTCTCGACCAACACATGAGGGAAAAGTCCAGTGGAACGAGTGGAACGACCGCAACCCCCCAGGCTATGGTTGCACGGCAAAAGTATCCAACCCCACACTCACCACCCAGAGCGTACCACGTCCCTGTCCCCGAGGAGTCCATCCCCGAGCCGATGCAGGTGGGGGATGTCCCAGTCACAACAGTGTCTCGAGGCAGGGACATGCTTGTACTGTGGGAAACCGGGCCATTGGCGGAAGCAGTGTCCACTGTTGAAGAAGCCCGCATACCCAAAATTCTCTGTGTTCTCATTGTCGGGTCAATTTGTTATTCCTGTTACTTTGTCTGGTGTAGTTGCTAACCCCTGTGTTTCTGCCCTCGTAGATTCGGGTTCGGCTGGGAACTTCATAGCTCAGTCCCTCGTGACCTCTCTCCGGATCCCGACGGTTCCGTTAGCCAGACCAATCACAGTCCAAGCCCTGGACGGTCACTCTATTGGGGATAAACCCCTTAATCTGGCCACGGTTCCCATATCCCTCACGATGCAACCCGACCACATGGAAGAAATCCCCCTTATCGTTGTCCCCCTATCTCATCACCCTATTGTTTTAGGTCTCCCCTGGTCGAGGTTTCACAATCCCCTTATCGATTGGCACAGTGTTATTTACTGGTCCCCAGCCTGTCACGGCACCTGCTCATTTCCCCGTTTGCCCCTATATTCTACCTCTATAGAAAGTCCCCTCACTAGCACTCCCATCCAAATTCCCCCATAGTACTCAGACCTGTTAGAGGGCTTCTTTGTGTCTAGGGCTACTCGTCTCCCTCCGCATCGATCGTGGGATTGCGCGATTGACCTGTTTCCTGGAGAAAGCCCTCCTCTGTCACGCATTTACCCCTTGTCCGAGCCTGAGAAAGAGGCTATGGAGAAATACGTGGCCGAGGCGTTGGAGCAGGGGTTTATCCGGCGATCGCGCTCTCCCACCTCCGCCAGCTTTTTCTTCGTGAAAAAAAGGATGGGGGTCTCCGGCCGTGTGTTGACTACCGTGGGCTCAATGAGGTCACAGTGAAGTATACACTTCCTCTACCGCTCATCCCGGCAACACTCGAGCGGCTCCGGGGATCCCGCTTCTTCACGAAGCTGGACCTCCGGAGCGCGTACAACCTCTTGCGCATTTGGGCGGGTGATGAGTGGAAGACTGCATTCAGTACCACTTCCGGTTAATTTGGGTACCTAGTAATGCCTTTCGGCTTAAAATCAGCGCCCTCTGTGTTTCAGGGCTTTGTGAATGATTTCTTCCAAGACATGTTGGACCAATTTGTAGTAGTCTATATAGACGATACCTTGGTGTTTTCAAAAAACTTTCAGGATCACGTACAACAGGTACATCAAGTGCTCACCCGCTTGTTAGAGCATGGGTTGTATGTGAAGCCTGAGAAATGTGAGTTCCACAAACAGGAGGTCTCCTTTCTCAGCCATTGCATCAGCCGGGATGGGACCTCTATGGAGGAAAATAAGGTGGAGGCAGTATCTGAAAGGCTGGAGCCCACATCAGTCAAAGACGTGCAATGGTTCCTGGGGTTCGCCAACTACTATCGTAGGTTTATTCAAAATTACAGTACAGTAGCTGCCCTGATGACCTCCCTCCTCCGAGGTTCTCCCAAGAAAATCGAGTTCTCGTCTGCCACTTGCGAGGCTTTCTCTCAGCTGAAAAAGGCATTTAGCTCCTCGCCAATTTTGCGGATGCCAGACCCAGAGCGACAGTACATTGTGGAGGTGGATGCCTCGGAGGTGGGGATTGGGGCAGTCCTTTCCTAACATCACGGCTTCCCCAGGAAATTACATCCCTGTGCTTTTTTTCCAGAAAGCTGACGGAGGCCGAAAAGAACTGACGTTGGTGACCGAGAAATGCTTGCTGTGAAGGCGAAGGGTGCGCTGGAGGAGTGGCGTCACCTGCTTGAGGGAGTACGGCAGCCTTTTGTGGTGATAACTGACCATTGCAATTTAGAGTTGGTAAAAAATGCTAGATGGTTTAACCCCAGACAAGCGAGGTGGGCTCTGTTCTTCTCCGGGTTCCAATTCCAAATCACGTATCGCCCTGGTAAAATGAACGAGAAGGCAGACACTCTCTCCAGACAATTCGGCTCTGAGTCCGAGCCAGCAGAGCCCGAGCCCATTCTCTCACCTCACTGTTTTGCTGACCCCTTTGTGTGGGCGATAGACGATAAAATAGACAGGGCACTCCAGGGAGTGAGTTCCTTCCGAGGGCCCCCCTGATAAGAAATTTGTGCCCGAAGTCATACGTCCACGGGTGATTGAATGCGCTCATGTTACCCCCGTTACTGGGCACCCGGGCGTTACGAGGACCCTGGAAGTGGTGGCCAGGACGTCCAGGGACATCCGGCAGGCAGTGCTGTCCTGCTCTGTTTGTGCCACCACCAAGAGCTCCCGCGTTCTCCCTACTGGGAAATTAATACCCCTCCCCGTGCCTGACAGGCCGTGGTCTCATCTCGCGGTGGACTTCGTCACGGACCTGGGGTACACAACCATTCTAGTTGTGGTGGATCGGTTTTCCAAGGGCTGCCGGTTCATACCCCTTAATTCTCTCCGCTCTGCCCGACAGGTTGCACCATTCAGGAGCTCAGCCGATTCCTCCGGGCATACTGCCACAGCCGGCAACACGACTGGGCAGAGCACCTCGTGGAGGGTACTCCGGCCCACCGGGTACGCACTCTTTTGGACTCATGGCGGCGCCGCAGTGGGTTGGAGTACCTAGTCGACTGGGAGGGCTACAGTCCCGAGGAGCGGCGCTGGGTACCCGCTCATGATGTTCTGAGCCGCAATTTGATTGAGGACTTTCACACTGCTCATCCTGAGTGCCCGGCCCCGCGGCCTAGAGCGGGGGGCTCTGTGACGACCGCCTCATCACCGTGCAGGCGGCCCTGCTCCCCTTCTCCCGAATTCTGATGTCCCTTTAGTTTTGTCCACCCTGCTGAGTTCCCTCACGCCCTTCCTAGTGTGCTTGCCGGTTTGTATCACACCCCTCTCATCTGATCCACCTGTCCCTCGTTTCCCCAATTCCCTGATTCCTCACCTGTCTGATCTCCCCTGTAGGTATAAGCCCCAGCCGACCCCGTTTTCCCTCGAGTCAGTTTTGGTCAGAATATCTCTGAGTTTGGTTGTCTCTAACACTGTCTGCACTCTTTCTCGTTTCAGGCTTGTGCTCCTCCCGTTTTGTGAAGGTGCTTCACCGAGCACCCGTTGTCGGCAGCAGTGCACCTTCGCCAAAGCCAGTCTGTGTTGACTCAACTTCAGTTTTGTTTCTTCGTTCGTTTGAGGAGTACAAGCCTTGTCTTGTTTTGTCTTGTGTGTGATTCATGTTTCGTGTTCCACTTCTCTCATTAAAAACCCCAGTATCTGCACTCTGAGAACGTCCTCCCCTTCCCTTCCTGCGGAGCGATCCGTGACAATAACCAAAAAGTACATTTCAATAGGGATTTTTTCCACCGACACAAACTTCTTTAAAAGATCTGCAGATATACTGTATTACAAAAGAGAGATTCAACTGTTTGAGCCTTTACCAACTGTCTTTAGGCAATTATGTTTACCCTAGACCAAAGCACCTCTGAATTAAAATGATTCTTGCCAATGGCAAAAACTAAAAACAACATGCAAAACATTTATATAGTTTGCAAATAAATGCTAGGCATTCTCTTCACACACAAAAAAAATTAACTACTAGCCAGAAATATCAATCTAAGTATAAGGGCAAAAATCTTTGTTGCATTTTGGCTTTACATTAAATAATACAATGCACTCCAACTCTTATGCTTTTTTACTCTCCTTAAAAACTAAAACATTAAAACTGTGTGAATACATTAGTGAAACTAAATTAAAAATCGCATGGCTAATGGCTCACAGGAATGATCAAAGAAACAAAATGCATATCCATTCCAAATAGAAAAGTGCATTAAGAACATCATCAGATCACACAGACAGACAACACTTGGAGATGCTTTGAAAAATGAATCTATAGATCATCCACATTTATACACTGAAAAATCTTTGCCTTGCACAAATGATCAAATTGGGTGTGAGTCTCATCTCTGCGCATCCATCTATGTCATTAAATTGTTTTTCAGCCTTGGCACCTTGTTAAGGGGATTCCAGGATCCATTTCCACAATCACGTATTGAAAGGTTCAAAAGTTAGTCCAAACAAGTAGCAGCAGGGTCTGTTGAGATCCCTGAGATGGTGGAGTAGGAAGGAGCCATCAATGATGATTACTGTTATTACATTTATAGCTACTTGTAAACTTAACTGTCAGTTATTTATTGTGGGTATCCACTGAGCTACAGCTGTATTACATAGAATGTCCTTTTTATTAATTATATTATATTATATTATATGAAATGGCAGTGGTTATGTAATTATTTTATTAAAAAATTACATGACAGATAAATTATAAAAGGAAAACTGCATTGAATAAATACATGTTGATAATGAAATACATTATACTCACAACAACAAATATAATAACACGTTCTGTGTGTCTGTGTTGCAGGGGGGAACACCATGGCATTGATGCTCCATTCAGAAAGTGGTGTGGTTTGGTTGATGAGCTCAGATCACTCCTGCCTATCTCCTTACCAGTGCTGGCCCTAACTGCTACAACATCTTTGACAACATGCAAGAAAATAATAAAGCACTTAGGACTACAGAAGTGCTTAGAAATTGTCAGAAGCCCTGATCGGAGCAACATCAGTCTTACAGTTAAAAAAGTGTCTTCTGATGCATCTAATACATATTTCTTGGCTTATCAACAAACTCATGGTAAAGGGTCCACAGACTGCATGTACTGTCATTTACTGCAAATCTATATCTCACTGTTCAATGCTGTTCCATGATGTGTTCCTTGCCACCCTTGGACAAATATCAGTTCACCCACCTGGCACTAGCAATGTGTCATCTAACAAATTTGTTGACATGTTTCAATCAATAACATCACACAGTGTCAAAAACAACATAATTCAGACTCTCAGAGACCCTCAGTCTGTCTTCAGAGTGGTGATAGCAATGTCAGCTTTGGGCAGGGGAGTTGATTTGAAAAATGTACAACACATAGTTCAGTATGGGCCACCAAAAGACATCGAATCATACATGCAAGCATTTGGGAGAGCAGGAAGAGATGGCTCTATGTCCCATTCCCTCATTCTTTACCATGGAAAGCAGCTTATCGGCATTTCAGAGAAAATGCGTGGGTATGTCAGTAATGTTGCTTCTTGCAGAAGAACACAATTAATGAACTTGTTTGATGGGGTGGTTGTACAGCCACTTGCAGTAAAGCATACTTGTGACAATTGTGCAAAAATGTGTTGGTGCAAGGAAAGTTTTGATGATAATGCCAATGACCTGGAACTTCATGCTGCAAAGCCAATTGCACACAAAGTGAGAACTGTCAGCAATCATCAAAGGGAATCTCTCCATCAGATGTTGATGGACAGGCTTGAGGGAGACGTGGATCATGTACTATGTTGAAAGATTTCAGTTTACCACACATTGCAGGAACACTACTCAACAAAAGACCCAATGATTAATGAGACACTACAGTCATGTGAGACACTGATTTGCATTGATGACATAATTTGCCAAGTTCATGTGTACGATTTGAATCATGCCAAGATCATTCTTGAAACTGTGATGGAGGTTTTTGGAGAGCATTTAATCGCACATACATACAGACGTTACAAGAAGCAGTTTTTTTGCATTTATTTTTTAATACAAGCCTATAACTTAGGCTACAATGGTCATGACATTTTTATCACTGACTGAACCAAACTTATGAATTAGGTTACAGTTTATATGACAGTTGTAGGTTTTGATACACTACGTCTCCCAGCTCACTCTCACACACTCTGGCCACAGCTGAGATGGAGAAAGCTAATGCGGCTACTTCCAGTCCAATTCTCCCTCTGCTGCTGCCTCTAGCTCGACCAGCACCTCTTCTACAGACACTACGACCAGGTTCACCACTTTCACACACTTTCCCGATTAGCAAAGTGTTGAAATAAACATGTGTTTGTGCTTCGTGTTCACTATCTCCTTGCATGGCCCTGCAGCTGTGCTCCAAAGATGAACCCGAAGACGCGCGAGCATCTCTTCCAAAAGGCAAATATTCCCCTTCAGAGTCAGAGTCGGCAAAAAACATTCACAAGACATAATTTATCATTTATCTTCCAAATCTCACTGAACTGAACTCTGCTTTCTGGCTGCCCAGGCTTTCTGGCTGACCTGGGACTCAGTTCTCCTGCAGTTTACTCAAAATTTGAATGGGAAGATGACGTAAATTGCGTTAATTTCAGACTCTTAAATTTTTGGCCCCAGCAGCTCTGAGAACAGAGAAATGGCTGTTTTTTGTGGTTCTTTAGTAACAAGTGCATTCTGCTAACCAACTGATATCTGAAGGATAAAAAAACCCCAAGGGAATAGATATTTGATCCTAATGACAAGAACTGATGTTAGATACAACGTTGATGCAGTAAAAATAGCACAAAAAGTATAAAAATATATAAAAATTATATATAAAAATATGGCCATTAAATAAAATTTATATAAAATTGCTCACTTGGCCAAAAATGTAAAAATTACTAAAAACTACATTTCTCAAGTCTTGACTTTAGAATGAATGTGTTTTGCCCTAATTTTATGATGTAACGGTCTAAATAACAATAAGAAAAAATGTAGAATTCATGGGTTTCAATTGGTCAAAATGTCCAAAAGTAAAAACGAGGAGGGCCAGAAATTCAAGAAATTGTTTTACGCTCTGAAGCATCTATATTTTATCTTAACTTTACTTGATTACAATGGAGATATTAAGAATCAAGCTGTGAAGTACAGCAATATATAAACATTTCAACATGTCTGGTTAAGCTTACATACACGAAATTTGACCTAAGTGTAGCTAATAATTACAAATATATTGAAGGTTGGTGTCACAGATCTCTCCGCAAGGTTTAGGGAAGGGGAGGACGCACTGGGCTGGTGATACTTTGTTTTAATGAAACTTTGTTTCAGAGTTCAGAACAACACAAGACACACAAACACACAGACTGGACCCGTGCTCCTCAAACGAACAAAAGAACAAAAGGCTGCAGCCTCTCACGTCGAGCCAGGGGGAAGAAACCAAGGGTCAGGGATCATGGAGTAATGGGAGGAACACGGGTCTGCGAACATAAAGATATGTACTTTAGTGATCATACAAAGCAGTACCTCTCTAAATTTTAACAAGCGAAAATGAGAGGACAAATGAAGAAGCAAGCTAGTTTACTAGGCTACGAAGGGTTAACACAAACAAGCAAGCAAAGCAACAAACTAGACCACTGCCACCAAGATCTCTATATGAGTTGGTGCAGGACAAGATACCAGAGATTGTACGACCAGGATTGACTCAGGGAGAAACAGGACCGGCCGGCTTAAATAGGAACACTAAATGACACACAGGTGAGATGCGGGGAAATGAGGAGCAGGTGAAAGTAATAGAAGGGTAATACAAACCAAGGAGACACACTAGGAAGGGAATGAGGGGACCTAAGTAGGATGGACAAAAGTAAAGGGACGACCGGGATTGAAAGGGGGGGAAGGAAAGGGAAACCTAGAATTAGGGGGATTGGGATCAAGACAGACGAGACGGGCATGCCGATGGGGTGGCCGTGCCAGTTGGGTATAAAAATAACTTGAGAAGGATTTAACAGTAGTGAAAAATAATAAAATGGCATAGTGGTTGCTTTGAATAAAAATCATGTGCAAATAGGCATGTCCAATTAAAGTTTCTAGTTTTATTTTTAAACTGTCTTCTGAATCAGTTTTTTGTTTGTCCAGAGGACAGTGAGGATGAGGCCAGTGAAAATGAGTCATCTGATGGCCTTTCAGAACAGGATGTTTTTTATATATATTTTTTTCAGTAGCTTTCAGATTTAAACCCTCTTCAAGGACGCCATGGACTAAACCTGAGGTCAATCCTGTCATGTGCCACTTTAGAGCTCACATAACGAAATATCATTTGGCAACGAAAACTGAATGTGAGGTATGCAGTAAGACTGACCTAGCATTGCAAAATATTTGTGCTTTTGTTTGGAACAAAGAACTCACTTTTAAATGCCAGACGAATCACATGGAGTGTTGAAAACATGTTACCGTTTATGAATTGTTTTATAGAATACTTGCTGATGAGTTGGAATTCACGCTATCAAAACGAAGAATAATCAAACAGGATAATATCACAAACATTATATTTATTGATCTATTTATTTACTTGGTTGTTTGTTTGCATTTGTTACATGATATACAGCAGCAGTCCCCAAACTTTTTATCAATTTACTGCGGTGGGTGGGGAGCGTGATTGTTGATACATAGATCAGTGGTCCCCAAACTTTATTTTGTCACGACCCAGTTTATTATAATAAATCCGGTCATTTTTTCAAAATAAAACATTGTTTAGTCTCTGATAGTAAATAAAAGTTTTTTTGTAATTTTTCCGTGCAGCCAGTGGATACCACGTGACCCACGGCCCGGTACCAGTCCGCAGCCTGGGGGTTGGGGACCGCTGATATACAGCACTAGATTCAGCCAAGTGTTGTTTTTTTTTTCTTTTTCTTCCTCTTTCGGCTTTTCCCTTCAGGGGTCGCCACAGCGAATCATCTGTCTCCACCTAGTCCTATCTTCTGCAT
>JBBMFX010053793.1:0-11106 GCA_037832545.1 Rhabdalestes septentrionalis
TGTTTGTCAATTGTTGCCTGTATGTGTGTGTGTGTGTGTGTGTGTGTGTTTGTGTGTGTGTAAATGTTTTTAGCCTCAGACCAATGCACACTTAGAATTCACGTATAAGAAAAATGAGCGAGAGAGAAAGAAGATAGAGAGATAGAAGTGAGAGGGAGCAAGAGAGGGAGAGAGGGTTGAGAAATGTGTTAGGATGTGTTGGGAAGATAGAGGAAGAGATGGATTGAGAGAGAGAATGAAAAGATGGAGTGAGAGTTAGAGAGTGGAGACAGAGGGAGAGAAATAATGAGAGAGAGAGTGAGAGAAAAGTGAGTGCGGTGTGAGTGTGAACCTATATGGAACGGAATGCTAAAGAGGAGCTTCCTGTTGCTGATTTCTGAACTGAGAAAATACAAAGGCATGGCAGAGAATGTGTTTGTGTGTGAGTGTGCGTGCGTGTGTGTGTGTGTGTGTGTGTGTGTGTGTGTGTGTGTGTGTGTGTGTGCGTGTGGGCACTGGATGGGCGTGCAAGAGTGTGGGTGGTTGGGTGGGTGTTGGATGTTGCAGTGCGGAGCATCTCTGTGGGAGAAAGAGAGAAAAGATGGAGAGAAATGAACCAGAATGATAATGAGAGCTTCTAATGGTGGGATTAGAGAAGAATTCGAGCTCAGGAGCAGTGACGAGAAAGATGAGGACAAAAGAGATGGGGGGATGGAGAGAGAGAAGGCAGCTGTGGGGGAAGGTTAAGGAAGGCACGTAAAGGGCAAATGAACAGAGAGAAGCGAACGCTGGAGGAAAGAGTGTCTCGGCAGGTGGAACCATCTGAAATGTCTAATATTTCTCACTGTAAGAACATCATCCAAACCATGTATGAACATTTTTATACGTCAAAATGGCCTTTTAAAGAATATTTCATTTAAACATGAACACGGCCTGTTAACGGAAGAAGAAAATTTCACAGTAAATTAACTGTACACATGGTTAAATTAGGGTGTCTCATAATGCTACAGGCCCATCATAGATTTAACATCTAGATATTATTTACAGTGAGAGCAAACGTGCATTGAGATGAAACAGAGAATGCTAAAGAAGAAAAAGGAGGAAAGAAAAGAAAAGAAGGGCAGTAACATGAGTATCAGCAGCGTTATACTGGAGACACGGTGGTGAAGTAGAGCTCCAGCGGGGGATCTAATGAGCCATAGCGTCAGAACACTCACCCACTTTCCTGTCTAATCTAATGATAAAATGCTGCATTTAGTTAGAGAGACCACTGCTGGGGAGAAGAGTGGGACCATCAGTGCGTCCAAGGCTGTCTGGAGATGTGTGTCACCTCAGGGCTCAAGCCAAATGTACACTATTCCACTTTTTCCTCATCGATATCAGTCATATGTAGTTTTGCTTTCTGCAATTTCCTTTAATTCCTTTAAATGTTAATAGAACACCTTTATTTGTTTGTCTTTTTAAATCTTTTCTATCGTGATATTTTGGCAATAAGTAACAACAGATGGCATTTGAAAACAAACAAGCAAAAAATGGAAATGCAAGGCTTTTTTCCAATAGCAACATTATGCACTTCCCACCACATACCTAATTCGTCCCATTCTCTAAAAGTGCTGATGAGAAATTCCCCATTGATTTGCTTTTGGTTTCTGAAATTTAAGATAGTCCTGTCACATAGAAATGCACCAAATTCTGGTGCAGCATTTACTGCTAATGCTGTTGTTAGCTATGTGATGTAAAGGTTGTGCTATAATTTATACTATGGAAGTTCAAAATGGCATATAAATGGCATTCTGTTGATCAGTGGAAGGTATTTTAATAGTAGTGTGTATTTCGGAGGCTATAGCAGGTGTTATGTTTTTGGGGTAAATGTGCGTTACAGGACATTTTTGGTGTATTGCATCTAGTTAGCAACTCTAAAACACTACACGCAAAAATGTCACCTTTAATCACTCGATAATTGGCTTCTTATCCATGCACCAAATGAGGAAACATTCATGCAGTCCCATTTTTAGAAATGACACCTAAGCGCACATGTCTTTGAAGCTGTTGGTATAAATATAGTTGGGGAATAACAAGATTATTTTTGTCAGATCGGTTCTCTTCATTCCAGGCATGTTTGTTCTGAAACAAAAGCCTGTGTTTTGTGTTTACACCTCAGTCTAACTAACTTGTCAGTTTCAGTGGCATTTGTGTAGTAATGTTAGTATACACTAACAAAGCGAATTGCACTTAATTAAAAAAAAGATATTTGTTCTCTTCTCCTACTTTTTCACTGCGGTTTTTACCATTGCTGTATTTCAGGCACTGTACTCGACTAGTAGCCTGCTGCCAGTAGGGCCAGCTAGTAGACTTATTGACTACTGTAGTCCTGAATTGGTGTCATTTTTATCATTTTTAGTGTATCATAAAATATGTGAAACCACACAAGCAAGTTCATTGGAGATTACTTAACAAGCAAGAGTTTTTGGGGGTCTTTATACTTTAAATGCAAGCAATGAGCTACAGTGGTAACAGAAAGGTGGAGGAAAAAATGAAAGTGCACTGCCCTGTGTGTCTCAATAACCAGATAGTTTTTTCTAACTGAGTGTAGAAACAATGCTGGCCAGGTCACATAACACGTGAAACACTTTGCATGCAAAGCTGTGAACAAAATTTGTTATCGCCCACATTAACGCCTCTGAATTTGTTTTCTCAGTGCTGTCCTCCTCCTCTTGCTTATGTTTTTATGCTCAGCTCACAGTTATTCTCTCTACTGTCAAACTCTCTCTGCCGCTCATGGTGATCAACACACTGGAATTTAAAGCCGAAGGTATTGGTGGACTCAAACAACAAAGACATGTGGATTCAATTATACAAAGCACAGCTCTTAAAAAGAATCAAAAGCATTTTGATTCTCACTGATGACCCCTTGTGGAGAATATTTAGTCTGATAAACATGAGTGAGTTAGGGAGTAACTGCGTGATTAAGGGAATGAAGGAGTGAGGGATTTTAATGGACACATTCAAAGTAAGTGGAAGGTTAAAGGTGGGGGAAAGTTTTCTTTCTATGTTGTTAGAAAGTCTTTGTCTTTTCTTTCCTATGGCTTTTGTTTCTTCTCTTCCTCGCATCCCTTTGTACCTTATGATTAACCTTGAGGTCATTTGAGCTCTGTCAGTGGTCTTCTACTCTCTCTCTCTCTCTCTCTCTCTCTCTCTCTCTCTTTCTCTATCCAGCTCTCTCTCTCTCTCACCCTCACCCTGTATGCCCTTCAGTGTCCTCCGGCAGTGACACTGTGGAGACAAAAGAGGAAACAGTGGAAACAGATCTGAATAATATGTCAATATTCTCTCTTACTCTGACCCAAGTCAATAAAATCTTGTACTTGTTTATCCTTCTTTCTCCCTGAGCCTGTGTTTGTGTTTGTGTGTGTTTGCATGCAGCCTATAAGCAAAGTTGTACTTATTTAGATATGCTGGCTTTGGAGCTGTGTTTGCTTCACACTTGGCTGATATTGTTGGAGCAACAGTGTGGGGCTGAAAGGCGATTACATAATCTCTGGTTTTAGCAAGGTGAATGGGGCAAAATGGTGAAATAGGATTCCAGCTCCAGCAAGCAAAGCAGGGGACTGCACAGAGTAGATCAGCTTGGGTGTGTGTGTGTGTTTGTTTACCTGTTCAGGATGACTCCCAGAATAAGCAGTATGAGCCTGATTCACTGTTTGCTCTGGGCCTAGTCTCTACATATTAAAAACATCCTTCATTCTTGCTCTGACTTTTTAAACACTACTGGGAACAAGGATGAAAAAGTGCAAAGCAGTTTTACCCTGAATCCTGTGATGAGACTTTCTCAGGCACTGATCTATAAGTCATTATACAGAACTAACACGTTCTAGTAAGTGCTAAGTTAACCACAGCTGCTTTTCTCAAAGCATTCACGCCTGTTGTTTCATTTTAGGAAGCCAGTAGAGATCCCTCATGCAACCCAAACTGTCCATTTTTTTCAATTACCATTTTTTTCAATGACAAGGGATAATGAGGCAAAGTGTTTGTACAATTTAATGCTGGAAGCTATTTAAATGCTTTCAAGACATTTTAGCCCGCCACTAACAGCGGTGGTTTCATGCGTCCAAAATATTTCCAAGCTCTTTTTATCACTCAGAAAAACAGAGGTTGTTTGTGTTCCTGTGCTTTAAAGACTGATGTATGTAAATAAGCTCAGTTCTGCTCTTCTAAAATCAGTCATAAGCCATAAAATAAACAGTGGCAGGCTGAAGGCTGAGACAAGGTTCCTCCAAGTTATGTGAAGCACAAGCTCATGTTTTTGAACTGTCACTAATGTAATGTCATTGGACAGCTTATATTGCTTGGAGGAGAACACTAATCACCAGTCATACTAAAGATGAGTAATCAAATATACGGGCCAGAGAAGACAAGGCTTTTTTAATGTATATAGTGCAATCATTACACAAAGGCACTTCAAAGAATATGAAAAGGAATCAAAACTTAAAATGCTTAATGCATAAAATAAAATGAGAAACATTAAGCACCTTAAATGAGAAAGACCACCTGAATGGTGGGATAACAGTGTTGAAACATAACCTCCAGAAAAGACCACAAATTTAGGTCCTTTCGCTGAATGTGTCGCAGTCACAAATACATATACTCTGAAAAAATACCACAAACTGTGGCATGACGGATAAACTTAACCTCCAAGTAAGTTGGTGCAACCCAAGGACACCCAAATTTTCCCAATTAGTGAAGAAGATCAGCAACATGCTGCCCTTCAAAGTAAACCAAAACCTTAATCAAACTTCTGATGCTTGAGGTAGCAGTGCTAGCATTTATCCTCTAAGAAAGTTGATAAATCTTACAGCACTTTCTTTAACAATCTATAAATGATGCAAAGAATATGCATAGATCATGTAAAAAATAGACACAGTGTGCTGCCACTGACAGGGGACACCTGGGGAGCAGTGTGTAGGGATGGTACCTTGCTAAAGGGTACCTCAGTGATGCCACTAGCAATTATGAGATTCAAACCTACAGCCTTCTGATCACAGGAGCAGATCCCTAAAAACTAGGCAACCAGCTGCCCCAATAAAATAGTGATTATCAAAAACACAATGTACTAAAACCAAGGAGGGACCAAATAAATCTTAAAGCTCAACTGCAAGAACTCAAAGACACCTGGATCTAAAAATGGCTACATGTCAGATCCTCATGGAGTTTGCAGCTGGAACAAAATGCAGCTTCATCATTTTCACTTTGCACTCCAGGCTCTGCTTGCTGACCTATATACTGAAGAAATAAATTGTATATGGTTTAAACCAGGGGTCTCCAACCTTTTTACCTCGGAGAGCTACTTTTACAAAATGAAAATGGCTGAGAGCTACTCATTTTTGTATCATGAAAATAAGTTTTCAGCCTCTTATTTGTGTGGCGATCTGCCCATCTCCCATCTTCTGAATCTGTATCTGAATCCGAATCTGAATCTGAATCTGAATCATCACCTTTGACTCATCAACCTTGGCAGCAGCGCAACAGTTTTATTGACAACTAGTGGGCGAATAATGATTTGGTATAAGAAGGGGGCGGATATGGTTGGCTATACACGCAAGTTGGTTTTCCAAGTGACTAATAACATTTGACTGGTAACGTTTTCAAATGTATGTAGATTGGTTAACTCTTCGGCGAGCTACTTGGAGAGGGGTGGCGAGCTACTGGTAGTTCGCGAGCGACGTGTTGGAGACCCCTGCTTTAGACCTATCTGCCCCTGATTTAAACCTATCAGAGATGTTTGGTGCTCGACTTCAGAAGGAACCCTCCAGCTCACACACCTGTGAGCATTCAGGGTTCGGTCATTGAGGTTGTGGACACTTTTAAATACCTGGGTGTTCACTTGAACAACAAATTGGACTGGTCAACAAACACAGATACCCTGTTCAGAAAGGGCCAAAGTCGCCTCCACCTGTCGAGGAGACTGAAGTCCTTTGGTGTGTGCAGAGAACTCCTACGGACTTTTTATGACACAGCAGTGGCCTCAGTAGTTCTCTACGCTGTTGTGTGCTGGGCAGGGAGCGGCTCGGACAGAGACAGAAAAAGGCTCAACAAGCTCGTTAAGAGAGCTGGTTCTGTCCTGGGCTGCACACTGGATACCATCGAGGAGGTTAGCGGACAGAAGGATGCTAGCAAGACTGTCATCCATTATGGACAACTCCTCCCACGCTCTACACCACACTGTTGAGGCTCTGAGCAGCTCCTTCAGCACATAATGACATATACATGTAATCACATGTTTCTGTATATTGCTTGTTTGCTGTTGTGCATTATTTAAACCATGTGCAACCTTCTCAGATTGTCCTCTTACTTACACACACACACACACAAGTGTTTGTGTATTGCCTGTTCTGCTGCTGTGCAATATTTCTTGGGTCATGTGCAATACTTTTGACTATCCTCCCTCATCCAATTAACTTGCACTGTGTATATATTCTGTTTACCCATATCTTTACTCATATTTATACAGCGAGAAATTGTTTATTGATTTATATTTCTTTGTTCTTATATTATTACTTTTGTCCCTACGGATCCTGTTAAACTGTCTTTCTCCCTACTGCTGCTGTTTCAAAGAAATTTCCCCATCTTCTCTGATCTTATCTTATCTTATCTTATCTTATCTTATCTTATCTTATCTTATCTTATTTTATCTTATCTTATCTTATCTTATCTTATGTACTTGGCCTAGTCTAGCAGCATTATTTTAAAATCTCTACTACCCAGAGGCCAGATTGGTCCTGGTTAAAGCAATATGATAGCATGTATTTTTGCACTTGATTATTATAATAACATCACATGTGGTCCATTACCACCCAAGAGAGATTACAAGTAAACATAGGTCTTTATCTGGGTTGCCACTGCCGTTAGGAAGGTGTGGTGTTACAGGCTGTGTGAGGTCTTGCTGGCCAGCGGTACGAGGATTTATTTTCACCATGTAACTCTACACCTATTAGCTCAGCTCTGAGACATCCAGACCGACCGATTATGTGTGTGTGTGTGTGTGTATGTGTGATTGGTGTGACAATGTGTGATTTAATTCCCTTTAATCAATCCCAACTGCTCTGGCCAATAATGGCAAGTCATGAAAGGTCTCTTCCATTTGAACAGCCTCCGAGGCACAAACCTGGAGAGAAAAGTTCAAGTGACACTCATCTGATTAACACATACATAGATGTTCCACCATGTACAGCATTAATCTCTGGAGGTTTTGCTTGGGGTGAAAGGGAGGGTGGGGGGTTTGGCGGTCAATGTGTGGCCACAATGCCGATCCTGATTCATTCTTGATCCGGAACACTTCAGCTGTCCAAGGCCGGAGTGACTTAGACAACACATTTCCATTCAAAGCACAACAGACACTTTGTTTTGAAAAGCATATCAGCAAATCTGAGCAGCTCAGGCAGCACAAATGAAGGCAAAGGTGTACTTTGAATTGCAGCAGGCATGCTTTGAACCAGCAGGCTTTTGATCACACACGGAGTGAAATTTACTCTCATTCTTCTGTGACCAAGATAGACCCGTGCTGGTAAAACCATGTAAAACCGGCAGCAGTACTTCCATAGTTTAGCAGAACACCAAAAACAGACATTGGCAGAGTTTCAAAACCAAAGTGCAGCCTGATAAGTAAACAATCCGAAAGCGCAGAGCCCAAGGGTACAATCCAAATAGTCCGAGTCCGGGGAGGCAAACTGAACCAACAAACAGAACAAGGGGGCAAAACAGGAATCAAAGTCAAGAAAAAACAAGCAGGGTCATTCAAGCCTGAAAAATCAAATAACAAAGGGAACACCAGTGGTGGCAGTAGAAGTCCTTGGATTTGATCCCATAGACTTGTGATTGCAGGGGCCACTCATAAGGTTGTGGGTTCAAATCTAAAGACCACCAACAATGGCACCACTGAGGTACCCTTTAGCAAGGTACCATCCTCGCACATTGCCCGGACGCCCCTCATCGGTGGCAGCCCACTGCTTGACTTGGTGAATGGGTTAAATACAGAGAAAGAATTTCACATAGTTCACACTTTGCAGTGTGTTCACTTGTGACTTTAAGGAGCCATTTCCTTTACCTTACTTTAATTTCAATTAAAACAAACGCTCAGTATCAAGGGCAGACCGTCTAAGTGCAGAAGTCTGAGGGACTCCTAGTGATTGTTTGACATATTCTCCTCAAACATTTCTTCAGAGTGTAGTAAATGGACTACGTCACACCCAGTGGCCATGATATTAGAAGCCATCCACATTATTAGCACTACCTTGCTGTTGTACAATTAGAGTCTACAGCCCATCAGTTGATTCACAGTTTTTGCAAGTCGAGATAAAGACCCTAATTGGGACAGTTTCTGAACATAGCTCTGCTCTTAACCGGATGCTTTTCAGTGTTTGGCCACTCTCAACCCAGCACTGTTGCTATGCCAGACTTGAAAGTACCACCTGCCTACCCAACCACTGTCCTTTCTCCAGAGAGATGGAGCTCCATCTAGTGCCTTTGGGAAGAGTTGGAGGGATCAACTAGTCGTCCACAGTCCTCTCATTATTGAATGCAGTCAAATCCCAACAGAATTTTCCAAAATCTAGTCTAAAGTCTTCTCAGAAAGTAGAAAATCTTATTGTAACAAAAGGAGGACAAGAGGCTTCTGAATGAATACCCCTGATTTCAGAAGAAAGTTTGGAGAAGAAACCTTTGGATTTAAAGTGTCCTAGAAAGCCATGTGATGGTGTGCACTAGTGGGGAGTATCCAAAACACAGAGACTGAAGTGGAAAGTCTCACATCCAACAGTTATCCCCACAAATGACTTGTTTGCTCAACTCAGGTCTAGTAGGTTTATTGTCATTTCAGGCTTTTACACAGTACAAAATGAAATGAAACAACATTCCTCCAGGACTGTGGGGCAACACAAGAATAAAAACACAGAAACACCACAAGGCTATATGAATGGGGAAAGGACAAAATACACAAGAGCAACAAAACAACAGGAAACATTTAGTGCAATTGAGGTTTGAACGAATACAACATGATCCTGATTTTCTAACAGTGGATACATTAGGTGGGCAAAAGTGCAGAAAGGAGATAGACAGCAATAAGTAATAATTGTAGGTATAAACGCAGCAGCAGGACAGAGGATATGCAGTATAATAAAGAGAGGGGTGTTTACAGTGGCAGTGGTGGTGTTAATGCCAGATACACACTGCGGGAAGCTGAATGAAATCACACGCTGTTGGACCAAAGTGTTGGACCCAGAGAGGATGCTGTGACTTAGCGTGCCCATGTTGTAAAATAAGGGTTGTATACTTGTTTGATGGGTTGTGTCTTGCAATTCGGCATTCAATTTGCATACACTCACCTAAGATTACTTTTCTCAACACTGATGCATTGTGTATCATTGTAGCAGCATAAATCTGCCTCAAATGGTCCTATAGGGCTCCTTTTCAGTGATGGACAGTATAGAAGGAAGTTGTGCAGCAAGATGTACCACTGTCAGTAACTGTAAATCTTGAAAGATTGCTGATGTTGCAAGTGTTTCTGGCCACTTTTTAGACATAAAGTAAGTGTATCTCATAAATGGATTTGTGTAGATGTGAGCTCGGTGATCATTCTCTGAAAGACCATTCTGTAATGGGGGGTGAGAATGGTTTAAATGAATGTCATTGCGTGCAATTCACTCTCTACTCAGAGAGAGAGAGAGAGATAGAGACAGAGAGAGAGAGGGAGGGAGAGTATAGAGGCTGAATAATTGCTGTTCAACACCTCAGTTTTGCCCCTCCCTTACTGTCTCACACCCTCTGTGTTGAAGCCGTTCCACAGACCACAGGTGAGAAAGAGTAAGTCAGATTGTGTGAGAGTGTGGGGGTGTGTGGCAGCATGCTCAGGAGGAAGAGGAGTTTGTCTTTCGGAGGTTTCGGATGGTTGGTACCTTTTCTGCCTGGGCTCTGTACACTGGGGGCTGGGGCGACCGCTGCATTGATCGTACACTGCAGATAAGTAGGAGATTGGTGATCCATTCTTTTGATATATAAAGAGATTGGTGAACCATTCTTTTGACGTCTAGTTATAACTTGCTTGGCTTTCTACAATGTTTACTCTTGCTAGTAACTAGACTCTGATTTATTGAATTCAATTCTGTCCGATGGTTATGTTCTAATTAAGTAATCAGAGAAAATGTAGAGCTGCTTCAGTTGAAATGACAGCTGTGTCTCCCAGGGACCCCCAGAGAGTTCACATTTTTCCACTCTTTCTGTTTTCCTTTTGTTCCAGCTAAAACATGGACTGTCTCTAAGTCACTGGGTTGACAACCAAAGGCTTAAAGCAATAGTTTGGTCAAAAATACTAATTTTGCCAATGGTGAATAAAGAAGCATAGTAAATATTTGACATTATGCACATGCTTTAATGCTACTGGGTGATGGTTTGTGTCCCCACATTGTTAGCCATGTTGGTTCATCTGCTTTAGCTACTGCTTTAAGCTTCAATTCTGAAAAAGATGTGCTTCAGACAGCTCCTTTTATGTGAATTTTCTTTGCTATCTGCGACTTAAGGGCAAGTGCGTAGAGGAGTGACACAGCTAGAGTGCCTTAATGTCTTTTATTCAACATGAGAAGAATGGAGATGTAACATAGAGACTAGCTGCCATCTGGTATGAGCTAATAATTATTTGCTGTCTCTATTGAGCAGAATAAAGACAGGAAATTGAAAAAGCTGTGCCACCGTTTGGCTGATAGGCAGGTCTTGCAATTTGTGTGTTCACCAGCTATTTAGCTATCGAGAACCTTATCACTCTCACACACACATATGTGCTGGTATTGCTATATTTCTGAGGACATTCACTTGAATTGTGTAATCCTGTATGCCAGTAAAACTAACCAGTAAGTAACCAGAAGGCAACAGTTCTGCTATTTTAGTTTCTCTCTTGAATGTTGAAAACATCCTGTTTCCTTGCGAGGACCAACATAATTTCCCAACTTCTATATATTTTCCACTTTTCCTGTCTATATGAGGATGGAATGGCATGCATGCAAATACACACACTCACA
The DNA here is from genome assembly GCA_037832545.1 of Rhabdalestes septentrionalis. Taxonomy (NCBI): domain Eukaryota; kingdom Metazoa; phylum Chordata; class Actinopteri; order Characiformes; family Alestidae; genus Rhabdalestes; species Rhabdalestes septentrionalis. Next base: position 11,043 of record JBBMFX010053793.1, read on the forward strand.
CACACACACACACACACACACACACACACACACACACACACACACACACCCACACACACACACA
>JBBMFX010053858.1:0-11103 GCA_037832545.1 Rhabdalestes septentrionalis
CTCACTTATTAGTTACAATTGGCTGTGATTTAATTTTTAATTTGGCTTCCCCATCCCCCCCACTCTTGGAAAGCTTGATACGCCCCTGCTGGAGATAATTAATGGTCTAGAAGGGCTATAAATGATCAATTTATCACAGCGTAAGAATGCTAGTAGGATTGTGAAGGTATCTTTGGTTGCAGCTTCAGACCTTTGATACTGTGACGAGAATCAAAGTTTGTGTCTGCTGTGACTCACAATGTGTCTGCTGTGACGACCAACGCCTTCTAACCATAAATGATGATAAATCAGTTGATGTTACAACAAAACACATATATTTCTTTATCAAAAAATACGATCTCAAGATTTGTTTGCAAATGTTTGAGATCATGTTATTTCCTGAGCTATGACTGGGTCCACACTCTCTTGCTCTTCCTCCCACAATTTGAATTTTATTTCATATAAACACCAAGGGCTCAATTACTGCTTAGCTTCATTGTTCAGTGGGACAGATGGATGATGCAGGCTGATATTTTATTGTTGAATACTGACTTGCATAGTAGCCTATGTCATCATACGGTCTACATACATCAAACCTGATGTCGTAGGTTATTAGAGTCACGTGATGTGACTTGCAAAAAAAATCTGTAGGTTATGTAACACTTTGAATATGGCCTGTAGACACAGCACTTTTTTGCAGACACACCTGTCTTTATTGTCTTATCTTTTGAGACGGATAAACCGCCTGCAACTCACCATGTTTAACACTTTATGTCTCTGTTCTTGGCTACATTTGGGAAAAAATACTAAACTGCATAAATATTTCTTGTTTAGACTTATAGGGGTCTATGACATTTTATAGCCCCCCCCAAAAAATGGCATGTGGTGGGACCACACTTTATCTCAAAAAGAATACATTTTTTAACATACTGGTTTTTTTTTTTACAAGTCAGTATTATCAATTGTTTCGAAACAAGTGTTTGCATTCTTTTGAGTTTTGTAAATTATGATCTCTTATATTGGCTCTATAATATCACAGTCACCAAATTAAATGTAGTTAACCGAATCATTTTTCCTGTAAAATACATAAAACTGATAAAACTGTTTTTAAAATACCATTAACTGAAGCATATTGAATCAGTTTTTAATGTTTCAGCTGCAGAAATGAGATTTTATTTTGAATTTAATATAGTTATTGTTATTATTGGTCACACCACATCATATTTTGACATTAAATTAACGAAAAAATTGAAGTGAGTACATATATGGGAGAGATACTACATATAGAAAAAATGTTTTCGTACATGTAAACCTTTTTTAACTTGCGTCTTTGACCCATATATAACTTAGAACTTATATCTACAACTGAACAACTACCAATATTCTAATTTCCAAATAAAAATACTGTTCTTTTAAAGCATCATTTTAAAGGAAATGATGAAACATCAAAAAAAGAGAAAAGATGCAGCATTTACAGAATAATTCCAAGAAAACAAATCTCTCGTTCCCTCTCAAACAAAATAGCAGTAAATAACTTTGAGGAACTTCTAGTAGTTTTACCATCCAACTGGTCTCATTGTGAGAGGAGAGGGTTGATTCCAGCAGTGTTTTTATACTTTTCCTCACTAAAGAAGATGTGATTCAGGTGACTTTGACAATGTGTTCACAATTCTACATGATCATAATAGTTTAATTATTGTTTTTTAATAGTTTAAAGCTGTTTGTTTCATGTTCTTATGCATCTTCATGGTCACAGTTTCGCATGTGTGGTTTTGCACGTCGAGGCCGCAGACCCCAGGCCTGCAGCGCTGATTATAACAGAGCAAATGCTGAACTTGAGCAACTCTTATTACTTTAGCATCCACTACACAATCCTCTCTACTGTAGATGGTAGACGTGAGGCAGAATGTGACTTCTGAGATAAGACAGATAAGGGTGTAGCACTCATTAACCACAATTTAAACAAGGTGTGTTTATTATGTGTCCATCCAGGATGACAGTGCATTCTTTGTCGGAAAAGTCAAGTGTGTGGCTGATGCCATGTGCAGTGCTGTGAGAAAGTGTAATCCATGGGCTGCAGTTCTTTCTGCACATCGCTGAGTGGGGTGCACATATGCTGGCTATTTTCAGATCCTTGTGCAATTTGCAAGATCATTTTCTACGCAGGCCTTGGATGTTCAGCGCACCTGTTCTTGGGAGAATTTAAGTCTAGTGTCCCAAACACTGATTGACTATCACTAGCAATTAATAAATCAAATCGACAATTTTCCACCAATCAAGATCAGCCAAGATATGCTTGGTGTCAAAATATAGTTTTTGGAGTTTAGAACTGGAGCAACGAGGTTAATGTTGCTAACAAACCCCAGAAACCAGATAGAACCCAAAGTATTTTTCGTAAATTCCAAACCTTCTCTCTGGCCAAACTGTGTCCACTTGTGCTTGTGGTTGAGAACACAGGATGTCTTGCTGTGCTATAAAAATAAACTTCACTTCACCACTCTTACCATTTCAGACAACAGATCTGATTCATCTATATCTGACAGTCTGATTCTAGACTCCTGGTCCTGAAGTGATTTTTAAAAAACAAAAATACAGTATTTTAATAAGGAGTGGGTTGAGAGATGTGTGTGCGTGTGCGGTGCCTTTAATATCAGCCAGGCAGTTGCAGTGGGCGGGGCTGGAAGACCCATCTAGGGAATTATTTTTATTATTTACACCTGAAAGGCAGCATGTATGGTCTGGACTTCTTTTCTTTCTCCTACAGAGCAAAGGATGTTATGTTGTCCTTTGAACTGTGTAATTTGGCGGGTCTTATTTTGTAGTATTTACTTTTAGGGCCTGTTTTGACCACACTCATGTCATACATGCACTATTTGTTATAATTTTTTTTATGACTGTTCACTGTGTTCTCCCTGACCAGTCGATTGAATACTCCAATAGTTTTCAGCAAAATCTCCATTCTATAATGTACAATCGGATCAAACCCAGTTTATAAGCTGTTCTTAATGGAGGAGAATATCAGCTCACAGTTTATATCTGTTGTCTTAAGCCAAGAGGTTTTCTGCCCCTTTGCTAATGATGGTCCATGCTAAGTAACAGGAGTACTTCTTTAAAAACACTCATTGACCCAGTGGAAGGTTCTTTGGCATGCAGCCTCCCTTGAACGAGCACTTTCCCCTTTACACAACTGCAGTGGCAGCGGCACGTCCTCGCAGTTGTTGTAACTTTAGAGGAAATTCCTTTCCTGCCATTTTAACTTGATGGCCAGTTCCCACAGTGTACATCAAAGCCAAGGTTTAAAGGCCTTCACAAATCACTGCTAGGCCTTCACAAATCTGCTAGAACGAGTGTATTCTCAGTGAAATACACACTCGGCAGAGTTCTTGGAAATAAAGCAGTTTCCTATCTGCGGTTCCAGTCTCATGCTGATTAAAAAGTTGCTTTATTCTGTGCTGGTGTAGTTTATCAGATGGACCTCTGTGTTAGTAAAATAGAGGTTTTGCATAATAATGAGTCATCAAGTGTCACAAATATTGATACTTTTAATTCTGACTTGACTCTCTAAACTCGGATCAGGGCACGAGGGTGTCGAGCGCCGGTCCTGGAGGGCTGGTGTGTCCAGCACAGTTTGATTCACTAAACCTGACCATTAACTGGCGAGGTGAACCAGGCGATTCTGAGCTGGGAAATCTCCAAAACGTGCTTGACCACGACCCTCCAGGACTGGAGTTCAACACCTCTGGATTAAGGCAATGTATCTGATATGATATTCATGTCTATTCAGAGGCTCAGATAAAAACCTACTGGTGGTCCAAACCTGCACCTATTGCACGAGGTGTGGTCAGTATGTTGATCATCATCATTATTGTGGTAAAGTGTTGCAGCATGAGTGTAACTGCAACAAGTGTAACGTGGGCTGGGGTGATACTTGTGCTATTTAGGGATATGTGTAGAGAGCCAGGACTCACAAACTGGTACTGGTTCCTATCTGGTCAGTACAAAATAGTGTTCTGGACAAATGGACCTTCTATCAGTAGTAACACAACGTTAATATATCCTGACATATCTGGCATTTTCAGATTGTTGATTCTGTGGGAGGAATGCTCTGCATGTCACCACCACATATTTCTCATATATTGCAACTTTTAATGTCATATCTTTATTATTTGCACCAAATTATGGGGAGTAGCATCAATAAAAGTATCATTCAGTATTGATATTGGTATTGGTACAGTCATAACAATACCCTCCCTAGTATAACCAGAATAATAAGAATACTGCAGGGAGAATACTGGTGCTCTGTCTTAGTGAAGCTTTGAATGTAAACAATTACTGTCAGATATGTTGGTAAAGATGTTTTCCACAACTTGGTCTTTCAAAGGCTTTTTTCAAAGAATTTCAAAGTCTTGTGAAACTCTCCTGATCATGCATATTTTTCCATATCATGGAGAACTGCAGTACATCGGAGACCGGCCGTCTCTCGTGTAAGCAGTTCAGCTCTACTGAGCCACAGCACTGATGGGAATAAAAGCTCTGTTAGTCCTTATTTCTGTGCTAAGGACGCACTAATCCAGCACATTGGGATGCTATTAATAATGCACCTCGTTCACCTCACATGTGAAGCCCTTTATTTGTCACAAGCATGAAAATGTTTATATTGTTCAGTGTCAGGAGTTATGAAGGGCGGTCTGAGCAAGGTTAAGTGCCTCCTGGCACTGGACAAGCTGCATTGCAAAACAAAATTTTGCAGCAGAGGATGTCCAGTTCCCAAAATGTAAATAAAAAGATGAGGTTGATGACAGTACACAGTTTCTGAGACTCTGGGAGTGAACATTGGCTGTAGTTAAGTGTATTTTATAGCCAATTTAAGTGACTTTGATGTCCTTTTGTAATGCAAGATGTGTGCTTTTCCGGAGAGATGAATATTCAGTTCAGTTTTGGTATTTTATTGTCGGTAAGAGGTGGAGAAAGTATACGCAATAACTTTAGTATAGGAGAAAAGGTGCTTCACCTAACAATAAGGGCTGTTGTGCTCTGGGCTTATAGTAATTGATAGTTTTTATTATATAAAAGGGCCACGTGTGGCAGCTTGAGTGCTTGTTGGTCGAGTTCAGATGATCTAAAAAGATCCAAATTTTCCAACAGACCTAGAATGGGTTCCTTCCTTGTAGGCTACATGTGTTGCAGCTAAGGTGACGGTTTACACTTCATGACCATTATATAGTATATTTGACATATTGGCCGTTTGTAAGATATATTACAGTATGTTATTGTGTGCTGTGGTGTGTTCATGTCTGATGACATGAATAGCGATTTCAACAATTTGTCATTGGGTTCATTTAGATATTTACCAGTTTTGTGTAAATTTGTCCAACCTGGTTACAGTTTCCATTGTGGGCGGAGCATGTGCATTAAACAAAAGGTTGATAGAGATGCAAGCTGATATGCTCACTACTTGCATAACCTTTCGTCATGCATTCATTTGCCGGCTGCGAAACCTGATTTTTCCGCAAATGACCTTTTATTGGAAATTAGAGTCATTCTTTCTAATCACATTTCCTGAAAAGGGCTGAAAAGATGGTGTTTTGCTTTAGGGATCCTTTACTAATGACCCAGGAGCTCCTGGTAAATCCGATTATCATCTGCAAAGCCACTGGCTGCTGCTCCTTGGCAGAGGTGGTAAACAGCTCTGACAAGTCATTTTTACACACCCCACTTCTCTCCGCTTAACAAGCAGAGATGCCACATAATGCTCCATTTATCAGAGTGACAGTGGCAGCCTCCTTGGGGGACCTGCCAGACAGAGAAGGAGAACAGGTCAAGCCATTCGCTCAGCTCAGCTTTTTCAATACGGTCACCAAAGATTCATACTACTATTTACAATTTCTCAGCAGTTTCTGTTAAGTATTTTATCCCTCTTTCAAAATGAAAGTTTGCTACCCAACAAATCGATAAGTGAACACTATTCTGTCAGATTTATTTCCCCATAGTTTATAACATGCTCTCCTGTATTATATTGATCAGGGAATAAATTCTGCAGCAATTTTAGTTAAAAAATATTTCTTTCTCTCTCTCTCTCATTGACTTATTTTCACTATCTACATCTTGTTTTCATATATGGCTTATTTTTGCCTATTGTTAAACCATGTTCCAACTTACACAAGCCTGGTTCAGGAAACTAAGCTTAATATAGTAGTCTGCCTAAAATATTTTTATTATTTTATAGGACTATCTATGTTCTTCTGGATGTATAACAGCATTGCAAAACCACATCAAAACAGTACAAGACAGTGACTGTATCAGTGCCATGCAGTGAGGAAGCTCATTAAAAAAAGGAAAGGCGTCTTTGATTAATAAAATAATGAGAGAAAACAATCATTACGAATTGTTGCATTAAAATGGACTGAGTTCGTTGTTTCATAACACGCTTTTTTGTTTTCTATTAGAAGAACATTTTAATGCTCCCTTAGGGAGTAATCTAAGTATAAATTAGTGTTGAACAGCTTCCTCCTAATGGTCCTGCCCACAGCTGTTGTAGTTTTACAGGAGTTCCCTCCAGCTTCAAGGTGCATCATCAGAAGGTGGTGTCCTTCTGTTTATATGAGACTTTTGAGAGACTGCTTTAGGACGAGAGCATGCAGATTTCCAGTTGATGTACTAGAGGCTACTTGTTTAATTTTGGAATATGGTCACTTTCATTCCACAAATTGTACCCTCCGGTATCTCACTGTGCTTCAGAGAACCTCCTATATGTTCGCTCTGGCGAGGCATGCATCTTAATGGCTGGGAATTCCATGTCTAATTATGGAGGCTTACTGTTGACCCTGACGTTTCCTGGTGCAGGTCCTGCGCTTGCTAAAGAGGACTGGTATTCTAACTCTGGAGACCGGCCAGGAAAAACAAGCCGGCGCTCAGAGACAGATAGGCCAGACATGTAGCGTGTGAGTGTGGGCCTCTCTGTCACACTCGTTTATTTCAGCATGGATGTAATGAGGCAGTTCGGGTCTCCATTACAAGCACTGACTTTCATAATCGCTGGCAAAATCCCCCTGGCCCTCTGCTGTATTGTATAAGGTGATTATGCAATATTTGAAGTATAGTTCACTGGAGCACAACGAAGATGGCGCTTGTGCAGGAGCAGGGATGATCCCTATTGGCTTCATTTCTTTCTTGACATTGATTATTAAGGATGTGAATGTCTTGTTGCTATTGGGACCAATGAAGGCAATGAATTTATCAGCATTCTAGCTTTGAAACGTTTGTTTGGTCGGCATGACCGTAGCCATGATGAATGGAAATGTTGGAAGCTAATGAACGTATTCTAATGCATTATAGAAGCATGTAAAGAATAGTCTAGAATAGTTCAGCATGTGGTCGAATTTGTGTGTGTTTTAATTTTTTTCCAATTAGTCTTCAATGAAAATGGAATATTACCATTTATGTGGTAGCTTAGTGATTTTCAATGCTTTCAGTACAGGTTTTATTGAGTGGGGTGCGTGTGTGTGTGTTGGAGAGGGTTAATGACATTTTTTTTAATCGACTCGGCCTTTCCAAAAAGCTAGAAACCCTTTTTCAGTTTCTCCTCATTACATGCATTAAGGTGGAAGAAACTGTACCAAAGGAAACATTGTAGTGATGACAGCAAACAGCGAGGAGACAGATTTGATGGCATTACTGTTTATTAGCCATAACGGACATGGTGCACAGGCTTGTGAGAGCAAGATACTTCACCTTGGGAAATGAGAACATTAGATTTGACAACAGCAGTAGGGGTGATGTTTTAACTTTTTCAATTGAGGTTATACAAAGTTTCAGTTAATCACATTTCATCTTGTTTCGTGACCCTCTTTTTGTTTTGTTCAGCCGCCTAAAACTTTAACATAGATAGATGTCTAACAGAACACTGAGCTCCATCGAGTGGATTATAAATTGCAAAGATTAAATGTTAAAATAAGGTTGAAAATCCAAAACTTCGTTTTATTTCAAACAGGAAGTTAACAATGTTATATCTTTTGTTAACTTGTTCAATTTGATGAACTCAAAATGAAAGTTACTTACCTATGTTCCAAGTTATTTTTCACTTCTTTCCATCTGGTTGGGTCTTCTAGCTAATGATGAGTTGTTTCTATGGTGCAGCCACAAATGTTCCATTTTGAGTTCAACTGTACTTGCAAAAAGCAACAGTTCTGGGGCAAAATGCTTCGGACTTTCTGTTACATCGCGTTACCATAGTGAGGATCGCCCTGCACTAATATTTATGAATGCCTTTAATGGACACAGCTGTGGATTTCTCAGTCTGAGCCCAATGTCAAACAGTGATTTATATTGTTTTGCTCTTGTGTAAAGAGGATAGAATCAACATGGATCCATTATTTTCTAAAGGGAATGGATGTGTGGTGTGTACAATGTTCTGACTGCTGAAATCAAAAGCCAGTTTTAAGTGTTTTCAGAAACCTTGAGAACTAAAAGGTTTTAAAGACCTCTTAAAGTTGCATCATTCTGTACTAGAGGCAGGGAAAATATACGTTAACCACTGATATCACAGCATGTAGGCATGTTTTTCTTTGTCTCTAACCTCCTGCCACCACTTAACTTCTTTGGTGCACATACATGTACCCTCCATCTACTTGGTTGGCCTGCAGACAGCCCTGCTCTCCTCGCTGGATTTAATCTCTCACTTTCCCTTTCAGTTTTTAGACTGGTTGTAAAACAATCACCTACCAGTTACTTTAGTTTGTTTAGCTTAACAACCAGTATTCATCTGGGGAATTTTTGCTCAGGATGTCAGGATGGAATGGGAGATGGGGATTTGCACCGATACCTTTTGGAACAACCAATTTTCACAATCTGATATGATCAAAAAAAAGTCATATCCCTCCCACAGTTTTTCTTTTTAGCAGGCATCCTTCCTCTTGAATTTTATCAGTAGGTTTGTTCATTCTTCTGTTTTGACAGAATCTCATAAGCATGTTTTGGTTGGTCGACTGTATTTGGGGAGAAGGGAAAATATTGTAAATGTAGCAGTAATAGCGTTAAAGGAATAGTTTGGCCATGAAAGGAATTCATTCAAAAGAATTTTCCACCCACCCCTGAAGTTCTCATTCAGCTAAGACGAAGAGATTTTTGTTTTGCTAAACCACTAATGCTCTCTTGTATTGCACTCCTAAACTGGACTTCTTTCTCTTTTTTTAATCCCTCTTATTGGAGTAGAGAAGGTCTGATTCCAGCTTGACTAGTTTAGTTATGCAACTTCATATAATACTCCACTGTTTTTGTCCCTGGAAGAAGCTGTCCATGGGATCAGTAGCCTGGCTGTGCTCTTTCACCGATTTGCCCCTCTTGCCCTGTAATTGCACTTCAGCAGAGCTGCCAAATGCCAATAAATCTGTGTCTCCGAAAGAGCAGCCCCTGTCACCAGACTGGGAGACATGAGACATAGATGCTGTTGTCCTGGTCCTCCTTGCTAATCAATATTTTGCATTCAGCAAGTGTATTTTTGCACTTGTCTTTATGCATCGGATTAGTTGTCTATGTTAATCTTATTGTAAAGATCATTGACCCCAGTATGAAATGAGGGTGTAGCTGAAGAAGGAACAAGATGTCTGTATACTCGTGTTTGTTTGTTTTTTACATTGAACTACATTATGATTAAAATGAGTTGGTAACTAGATATCTTTAAGAGTTAGCAAGTTAAATGCAGTGTCAAAAAATAATGAACAAACAAATCAACTTTTAAGTGTGTTGAAATTTTGTGTTGCAAAATTGTGTATTTGCCGCTTTCTTCAGAAACCACCATCAATGGATAAAAACAAAGTGTGAGGCAAAGGGGAAGGGTTTCTACCCAAGTTGGTAGGATCGTCCTCCCTCTCCCCCATCGCTCAGTGTTCTGCTACTGTGGGTGTTTGTTAGCACATATAACAAAACTGTAAGTCAAGGTTTTCCTCTAAGACTAAAAAATCCTGGCATCCATGGGCATCGTCACCATTCAACCAGACGCATCCCCTTCACATTTCATAATTATTCGTTTGGACCCTCCCACATTAACATAAATAATTAGTTCACCAGCGCTGTTGAATCTTGAATTTTTCGTGAAAGAGTCCACTCCACTAAACTGAGCAGGCTGTCTGTGCATTGATGTCACTTCACATGCATGTGGTGAGTTGGAGGTAAACCCGAGCTGATTTTCAGTGGTGTGTGTTCTATCGATTAAGTGGAGTGGATCCTTTAAGGAAATATTCAAGATTTAACAGGGCTTTCCAAACACAACCACCCCCCAAAAGAAAAAAATTTGCACACACGAAGCAACTACGCCCCCCACACAAACCCCGTCCCCTCCACCCCCGCCCCCACGTGGCCCCCTCTCATAAAAAATGTTTCCAACGCCCCTGCTGGCATCAGATGGATATTTTAAAGCAACATTTTGTTGACTTGTTTAATGTACCCCAGAAGAGCAAATTGTTAAGGTCAGTGGTGTACAGTCTTATCTGTTTGGATCCAGTATAGTTGCAGATTTTCTTCTGCAGTAAAGCAGGAGCACACATCATCAGTTGTTTAAAGACTGAGACGAATATATTGAACAAGGTGCAGATAAGATTAGACACCCCTGGTTTAGGAGACACTTGCCCCCTTTTTTATTTTGCTGTGTTTATGGCCAAAATTACATTATATATTCTTGTCCAATAATGATCCAGGTGTATGTAGTCCCAGTTTCTACATATTGTGGATAGATTTGCCTAGATATCAGCATTAGCGAATATGGATCAGCCCACTACATGGGTCCAATATAGTTGTAACCCTTATTTACAGAAAATAAACTGAACCATCACCACACAGTTAAATGCTGCAATTCTAATTTACCCATGACCTCATATTGCCTTGCGAAATCAAATACAATGTCATGATGATGGAGATACTTTGCATGCGCAGTATGAGCCTCAGCTGTAGCTTAATTTTTACTGGATACTGAACAGAGGCGGAGCCAGACATAGTGAGCATCCAGGGCTTAGCCTAGAGGGTCTGGGGGTCCTCCACCAGAACATTTTGGATTTCTTAGATGCAATTTCCTGCATTCTAGTCCACTTTAGGATAGACATGGCAAAGTTCATTGAACGTGGATTTGTATGC
>JBBMFX010053877.1:0-11103 GCA_037832545.1 Rhabdalestes septentrionalis
CACTGCTCCCTCACACACTGCTCCCACACACTGCTCCTTCACACACACTGCTCCCTCACACACTGCTCCCTCACACACTGCTCCCTCACACACACTGCTCCCCCACACACTGCTCCCCCACACACTGGCTGTTTTTGTCTTTTCAAATGATAGCTTTAGTTTGTTTTCTTTTTCTCAGTGACATTGCATAATCACTTGCTAACTAATTCCTCTGACTTTTCTGATTTGCTCTCACTGCTACCAAGCAACTTGTAAGCATTTCACTAGCAAACACATTTTTATATACAGGAGACACTTAGCAACACTCCAGCAAACAAAAACTCCACAGTGACCTTCCATTACCACCATTGGATTATTTATTTATTATGTTTATAGTGCACATGTTTGTGTCATGTAATAGGCCATATTTATTCCATCTGTATTTTGTTTTTGTTTTTTACTGCATGTCATATGTTAAGGTGGCCCTTTGCAGTTACGCATGATTTTTTTCCTCTGCATTTAACCCATTTAACCAATTCACCAAGGGAAGCAGGAGGCACCCGGACAGCTGCCCACTGCAGCAAGAGCACTTTGCTCAAGGGTGCCTCAGTGGTGTCACTTTCCATCCAGGCATTCAAACCCACCACCTTCTTATCGCAGGGGCAACTCCATAACCACTAAACCATTAGTTGCCCCTTTTACTCTGTCTAAAAGCCTACATTGCATTGACATTGCTGTGTTAGTAACATTAACAGTTGAGCTGAAGCTGTGTAAAGGTGTGTGCGTGTGTGTGTTTGTGTGCATGTGTGTGTGTGAGAGAGAGGGAGAGAGAGAGAGGGAGAGAGAGAATCCTACCCCATGGCATTTCTGTGAAATGATGATTTGGAGCTGTCTGACCATGGACCCCAGCGCCTGCACTTTTCTAGTGTAGCCACATCGTCTGTCTCTGAGGCCTTTCAGCGCGGACAGATATGAGCCCATCGTGGGCAACACACATGCGTTCTGTTCAAACAGTGGATTTGGGGAAATTAACATTTATATAAATTAAATAAGAATAGAGAAGTATATATAGTTTGCAGCCAGTCTGTTTAGCAGACTTAAAGGGAACTAAGTATTTTGCCCTCGTCAGACAAAAATAGAATTCTTTAACAATAATTCAGCTTGTCATGTTTGGTGAAGGAAGGGTTGTGTTTTACTTACGTGCACGTCAATGAACAGATCAGGCAGTTGTACAGGACAGCGCAGCTGAAAGACAGAAGATCAGTGTCACCTAACAATACTTAAAAACCCTATAAAAATTACGGCAACACTAAACCTCAACCTAATAACCTGAACAAAGCGATTCAGATCATTCAGATTATTAACATCCTCTGGTATGCCCGTTTGAGCCTAAGACTTACGATGTCAGGGTCGTTCTTGATCTCCGCAGACCTCTTAGTGATCTCTTTGCCCATGGTCAGCACTTTACTGTAGCAGGTTGGTGGGATAGGGTACATCTGACCCCAAACAAGGGGAATCACCATCAGCCCGAGAAGCATGGATCCAAACATGATGAACACTGTGTGCAAACAGCTCTGCTTCGTGATTTGCTATTTATTGCCTTTTTTTGGCAGGGCTGCTAGAGACATGCCTGGGTTTACCCCAAAAAATCACAGTATACATAAATCAATCAGAGAAGAATTCACCCAAATGCTATCAGATGAGCAGCCTTGGAGCTCTACTTATCCACCCCAAGGCAACGTTGCCAGAATTTGCCACAGAATTGACTTCTGGAGGGAATGTGTTTTGCATTTTTCTGGTTTGGACTGAGAAAGATAAGAGGGGATGTGGGAGATTATCAGCTGCATTAGAAGATAAAGTGTGCTGAAGTTACAGGAGCTTCCAAGTCTGTGGTGTTAATGATAAAGTGTGTTGAAGTTACAGGAGCTTCCAAGTCTGTGGTGTGAATGCACTTTGACAAATGTAGTACTGGCCAGTGAGTGGAAGCACCTGAGAGGTATTTCTAATAAAAGTGGCCAGTAAATGGTAGCCCCTGAGTGGTGTTTCAAATGATGTGGACAGGGAGTAGGAGCATAAAGTAGGTGTTTCTAATAAAGTGGACCATGTGTAAAAGCTTGAAGTACGTATTTGTAATCATGTGGCCAGTGAATATAAGCACCTGGGAAGTGTTTCCAATAAAGTGAGCAGTAAGTGGAAGCATAAAAATGTTTCTAATAAAGGTGCCAGTATGTGGAGGTACAGGATAGGTGTTTCTTAAATAGATCATAAATGTTGTCTTGTAATGTCTACTCTTTCAGATATCATACGCAAATAATGAATTACTGTATTAGCTTAATAACATTTTAGTGCAGTCACGATCAGCTGTTCCCAAATTCCCGTTGTACATCAAAGGTTTCCGGATTCCTTCAATGTGATTTGTTTCTAATACCCCAATATTCACCGCATTACATCTCAAACTCAACTTCAAAGAGACTTTATGGTGGTCACTGTCATGAGTCTTTTTACTCAGATCGCATTCAGCTTGCAGTGTCACATTCACTCAGATTTCAGGAACATGAAAGGATGTGGAAGAAAAGCTGTTCAGGGAGTTCAAGGTGGTGCTGCTTTTCAGGCTGTTACAATCCTCTCATCCCACACACTCCACTCTCTAATAAAGGCAAGACAACGCAAGTCAAAGGGCTTATAGTTTCTAACATCAAATACATTCCAGAAGAGTTTCAGACCATTGTCTCTGAGCTGATTTCAGCTGTCTGATTACAAAACAGAAATGCAAACATTGGCTTGTAATTGTCGTATATTTAGATGGTAAACAGACAAGAATGGACTTACCTTGAGAGATGACGCCTTTGTAGCGTGAGGGGAGAGCTCTAACACAGAAATAGCGAGAGAGAGCGGTTTACTCACGCAAGTTTGTTCTATGAACGCTCTGGAAATACAGAGAGAACCCACCAGGTTACAACGTTCACAAACACACACAGCAGGCTCCGGGGCGGCGGGGAGAGGTGCGGAAGGGCTTTAACTGTGAGTAATGGAAGACTGGGTGAATCCGGAGGGAACCACGCAGCTGGAGCCGAAAGGTGACAGGCTTCTTCCAATGGGTGATTTTGCAGGGGCCGATGAACCATGGTGAAAGCTTGCGGGAGTCGGTGCAGAGGTGAAGATGTTGAGTGGAAAGGTATACCCTGTCACCCACCTGAAACAATCGTCCCGGAGTGTGCTGACGGAGGGCCTGCGTGGTGTACTTCTGGTTCGCCCACTTGATGGCACTGCGGGCTTGTTCCCACCCTCGTCGACACCTGCGGACTAACATTTGGGCTATTGTACATCAACCTCCGGTTCTTGATGGGAAAAGATGGGAGGCTAGAAACCATAGCATACCTCGAATGGGCTCGTCTTGGTGGCAGTGGAGCTGTGGAGGTTGTGGGACAACTCTGCCCAAACGAGGTGGCGGGCCCAGGAGCATTGTTGGTTGGCGACGAAACATCTCAGGAAGCGCTCCAGTTGTTGGTTAGTCCGCTCCGCCTGGCCGTTGGTCTGTGGGTGGTAACCAGAGGAGGAGACCTCGACCAGGTGGCAGAAGGCCTTCCAGAATTTGCCAGTGAACTGGGGACCTCTGTCCGAGACGATGTCCTTGGGGAACCCATGCAAGCGGACTACGTGTTCGAGAACCAGCTCAGCGGTCTGTTTGGCAGAGGGGAGCCCCGACAGAGCGACCAGGTGCAGGAGAAGCGACCCACGATGGTAAGAATGACCTTTTTCCCTTCCGAGTCGGGCAATCCAGTGACGAAGTCCAGTGTGATGTGAGACCAGGGACGATGCGGTACCAGGAGAGGAAGGAGGGGTCCCGGCGAAGGTTGGTTGGAGCTTTTCGACCTGGCACACACCGCACAGGCTTGAACAAACTCCTCCACGTCAGATCTCATATTGGGCCACCAGAAGGCACGTTTGAGGAGAGTGAGGGTCCTGTTGATCCCCAGATGTCCCGATAAGGCGGAGGAATGAGCCCACTGGAGGACGTCCGAGCGGAGGGCTGATGGTACGAACAGTCTACCAGTGGGTACGTTGTCCGGTGGGGGCTCCAAGGCCTGCCCCTGATGCACTCTATCTTCCAACTCCCACCGGAGGGGCGAGACAATCATGCCAGGAGGAATAATAGGCATGGGGTCCACCCGGGGCGTCTTGGAATGGTGAATTCGAGAGTCAGCTTTACGGTTCTTCGACCCCGGACGGTAAGAGATGGTGAAATTAAACTGTTCAAAAAACAGTACCCACCGCACCTATCGGGGATTGAATTGTCTCACCTGCTGGATGCCGATGAGGTTCAGGTGATCGGTCCAGACGATGAATGGGTCCTGGCCACCCTGAAGCCAGTGACGCCATTCCTCCAAAGCTCACTTGATGGCCAGCAGCTCGCGGTACCCTACTCCGTATCGATGCTGAGTGGGAGTGAATTTCTTAAAGAAGAAGCTGCAGGGATGCAGTTTCTGGTCTGGACTGCGTTGTGAGAGAACGGCTCCTACACCCACATCGGAGGCATCCACCTCAACAATGAAATGGTTGGCAACATCCGGATGAATGAGGATGGGTGCAGTGGTGAACAGTTTGCAGAGTTGGTGAAAGGCGGTGCTAGCAGAGGGGGTGAGTCGAAATGAGGAGTTGGATGGCTTGGTAAGAGCAGTCAGAGGCGCCGCGACTGAACTGAAGTCCTGGATGAAGCGGGGGTAGACATTTGCAAACCCCAGGAAGCGCTGGAGCTGTTTAAGCGTAGTGGGTAGGGGCCAGTTGAGCACAGCGCTCAGCTTCTGGGGCTCCATGGCCACACCCTGAGGGGAGATGACGAACCCCAGGAATGTGGTGGAGCGCTGGTGGAAAGTGCATTTCTCCAACTTGCAGTAGAGTCGATGGGCCAGCAAACTCTTTAGGACTGCTCGGACGTGCTGGAGGTGTTCTTCTTCCGTCTTTGAGTATATTAAGATATCATCCAAATATGCAAAGACCCAGCGACCCCGCATGTCCCGGAGCACGTCGTTTATCAGCCATTGAAAAGCTGCCGGACTGTTGCACAACCCAAATGGCATTACCAGCGTTTCATATAGTCCAGTGGGAGCTTAGTGAAGATGGAAGCACCAGAGAGAGCATCCAGGGGGGTGTTCGTCAGGGGGAGAGTATGACAGTCCTTGATGGTAATCCGGTTAAGTCCTCGATAGTCGACGCAGGGGCGGAGTCCACCATCCTTTTTCTTTACAAAGAAGAACCCTGCGGCTGCCGGGGAGGATGAAGGCCGAGGTGTGCCCTGGCGAAGGCCCTCTGTAACAAATTCCTCCATGGCGCGCTGTTCGTCCTTAGAGAGAGAGTAGAGATGGCCGCGGAGTAGAGTAGTGCCGGGCTGGAGTTCAATCGTCAGGTCGTATGGATGATGAGGTGGAAGGCTGATGGCTGAATCTACAAAAGCGTCGACACTGACCTGTGTGTGGCTGAGCTGGAGGCGTGCATGGACCAGGAACCGGGAAACGTGAAGATCGGTCGATACGGTGGTCGAGAACCCAGATGAAGTTCCCCAAAACTTCAGTCTTGTCCGCATCAGAAGGCGACGACTGGAAAATTGCTTCATTAACACCCACCGGACACTATGAATCCTGGTTTTGCCTGTGGATTGTCCAACAGTCAAGCAGCATTTCAACAATTCATCAATGACGTTCTCTGCGTCATTCTGGTTAGATGGTGTTTTGCATATCTCGAGGATATCCTCATCTACTCTAAGACCTCAGAAGAGCACATCCGGCATGTTAGGGCAGTCCTTAAGAGGTTGCTGGCCCATCATTTGTTCTGCAAGTTGGAGAAATGTGCTTTCCACCAGTGCTCAAAAACGCATTTTTTGGTTTCATCATCTCCTCCCAAGGTGTAGACATGAATCCCCAGATCCTGGATGCTGTGCGTGCTTGGACAAGTGGCTTCAGTGAATTCAGTGCTCTCTGGGGTTTGCAAACTTTTTTTTTTACCGGCACTTTAGGGCTAACTGCCGCACATCTTACTGTCCTCACCAAAAAATTCAAGACACCCTTCACACTCAATTATGAAGCCAACCAAGTCTACAAACATCTGTGCTATCTACACACCTCTGGTCCCACACAGTTTCATCTCTAGAAAATTCAATCCCACTCAGCGGCCATATGGAGTAGGGGACTGGAAACTGCTAGCCATAAAGTGGGCTCTAAATGAAGGGCATCATTGGCTCCAGGGCGACGGTGACCCAGTCATTGTCTGGACTGACCACCAAAACCTGATCACCATCTAACAGGCCAAGCTGTTCAAGCACCGACACCCTCCAAGTACCTCTAAGTCCTTCACTCTCCTCCAATGGGCCTGCTGACACGAGAATTTGTCCAGGCTAGTGCAATGTGCACCAGGGCCAAGTCTACCAATCAACCCACTCCACACTTGATTTTTCACCGGCCTGTTGGACTCCAAGGGGAGGGACACCATCCTTATTATTGTCAACTGTTTCTCCAAGGCCATGCACCCGGTGGCTCCTTATGGACTCCTCACTTCCAAAACCACTCCTGAACTGGTATTAGAGCACATTGTCCAATCGCCTTTGTTCCCCAAGGACATCCTTGGACAGAGGGCCCCAGTTCACTTCCAAGTTCTTAAAAGCCTTCTGCCATCTGACCAATGTCACCAACAGCCTGTTTTCCAGATATCAGTCTCAGACTAATGGTCAGACAGAGCAGACCAACCAATAGCTGAAGTGCTTCCTGGGATCCTTCTTTGTGGATCTCCTGGACCCGCTACCTCATCTGGGTAGAACTATCCCACAACCCCCTCACCTCGTCTGCCATGGGACTCAGCCCATTTGTTCAAACATCGAGAACCAGAGGCGTACCATCAGCCAAATAGTTAGTCCATAGGGGCAGGCAACTCTGGATGTAAGCATGCACTGCCACCAAGCAACATTGCAGTTGGCACCCTCCGGGTCAATTGTTCCATGATGTTGACAGGGTTTGGCTCTTTACCTGCAAAATCCACCTCCACACTAAATCTAAGAAACTCAGCCCCAGATTCACTGGACCCTACAAGATCATTCACTGTTTCGACCTTGTCACCTTCCGGCTCCAGCTGCCTGCCTCCCTCTAGATCCCTAATTTTCCACATCACAATTAAAACACATTTCTTCTGTCCTCTGGAACCTCTCCCCAGTAACCTGCCCCTACTCCGCCTAGGATCATTGATGGTGGTCCTGCCTACACTTTCCGCCATATCCTCCACTCACGATGCCATGGCCGTGGCAGAATGTTAAAAAAAGAAAAGAAACATAAAACGTTTATTTTTAAAGTGCCACAGAATTATGACTTAATTTCTTTCCATATTAATTTGATATCTTGACAAATTGTTGTAAAATGTTGTAATTAAATGTGTAAAAAAAATGTATTACATAGTGAGTCAAATATTTTGAGGAACTGAGTCATTATCAGTGTTGGGCAGGTACCTTTAAAAAAGTAATTAGTTACTTCTCAGAAATAGTTACATCATTATAAAAGTAACTAATTACCAGGCAAAGTAATTATTGCATTACTTAAAAAAATGTAATTTAATATAACTTTAAAATAAATATAAAACATTGTACACTAATGACCGCCTTAGAGAGACTTCAGTGTTCTCAGTTTTAGTAACACGCATTTTATTGTCAGTAACGGTAACAGCGTTGTAACAGGGGAAACAGTAATTGGTTTGATTACTCATTACTGAAAAAAGTATTGCCATTATTAAACCCATTTATTTATAGTTCCGTTATTCGCATCACTGGTCATTATATAGAGAAAGTAAGTTAATGTTTGGAGGAAATAAGTAGAAATTTGACATAATGCTGGTGGAAACAAAAAGAAGCTGGAAACATTTACCTGGCATGAACAGGCATCTATAATATTGGACTGGTGCCAAAAGCTATAAAGCGGACAGAAAAGACCTTAGAGTCTGCAACCCATCTGTTAATATTCTGAATTAATTCCTCGCTATCAGCTTTCTGTATGGATGACTGTGTTTATGTTTATGTGTCAGAGTGTCTGACCTGGTGTTTCTCTGTTTCTTGCCCTGTGAGAACTCTAACAGGCTGAGGGATAAGCACAGGTGAAGGATAAACACCTCAGGAAATACATGAACTGCACTTCATTCCATTAACAAATGCACTAGGGGGCAGTAAGCGCTCACATCAGTTGCTGTCCGTGATCATTGAAGGGCCTCTTATGGAATCAATGTCCACTGGAAGCCTGTGCTGGAAGAAGTTATTGGACAAACATTATTGAAATTGATCTGATGAATATTGCTTGTTGTGATAAATCATGAAAATGCGCTGGTTGATGAGCAAACACAAAAAAATAAACCCTAATGCAAAGCTGTATGACAGCGTAAGCTGTGTGTAAATGCAAGTTAAGCTAGAAAATAGCTGTGTGGACACGATGAGTCCAATCTAGTAAAGTACACAGCCGTGCCAAGTCTCTAATAGCGATCTGGCTCAAAATTGAGGGATGTCGATGCTTTTACTGTCCAAATGGTGGTCTTTTGCACACAAAAATGGATGGATCTTGGAGTGGATTCATTTCAGCCTCATCTGCCAGTGACAAGCAGAACAGCAGCCTAAGCAAATTTTCCACTAGGCAGTTTCCATGACCTTGACCCATAAAATTAACAGCCAGGATGTCAAGGTATGTAAGAAACAACTGACCTCACACCAGAAGGCAGACACTTTTCATGACCAAAAGCATCCAGACAGCCCCCCTCATTAGTGGATTCAGCTCATTTTTGGTGCCCCCACTGATGGTCACAACATCTTTCTTGATGCAAAAGGCTTTGGAGTTGCATTTTGCAGAGCATGATAAAGGGATTTTTTTTTTACATTTCATTGGCACTGCGTGAAGCAGCTTCTCTTCTCACAGCTGGAAATGGTTTAACCCTTAAAAGTCAACATTTCATATATAGTTTAAATGTAATGACATAATTATATAAGTAAACATGTAGCTTTGTTACATTATAAATTGCATTTACACTTGCAGATTACAAAATACAAAGACACTTATGGTGCACCCATTGTAGAAACAGGCATTTAACCGTGAAAACACAATGGGTGGCCTAGTGATTAAGGAACTGCTAGTGTCATCTCTGATGTAACCTGAGCCAGGTACCATCCACACACACTGCTCCCAGGGTGCTCCTCATTGGTGACAGCCAATGAGGAACAGTTGCTGAATGGGTTAAATGGGTTAAACCGGTTATATGGATTGAATGCAATGAAAGAATATCACACCGTTGACATTGTGTGTGTGCTGTGGTGTTTTTTCAGATGTGAGTATAAGGGGCCACTTTACCTTAATTTACATTACTTTAATTTACACAAATATTATCAGTAAAAAAAGAACCTCTGACCGGAACAGCAGCTGTACATAAGCCCCTCCAGCACTGGACTGTGGACCAGTGGAACTGTGTTCTCTGGAGTCTCAGTACCTGACATCACTAATGCTCTCGTGTCTGCATTCAATCTAATCCTCACAGCAATGTTCCAACATCTGTCAAACAGGGACAAACTCTGCCTATTAAAACTCTAGTTTTTTTTGCTTAATTAGAGCATAATTTGTTTTGTTAATTCAGTCAGAGTTAGTTCATTCATAATGACATGTCTGTGGTGATTATTATAACCACTATAGAATAATACTGTTAAATCTTTTGTCTTAGCATTTCCAATATCCCTACTTATGTCAGTTTAACTGATCTACAACTACAGCAATAACATACTCCTATCTACCATCACTGTTAGTAGTAATGAGCTTAATTGTATGTTACATTTCTATAGTATTTATATCCAGGAATTGTGTAATAACGTAGTGTATTTAATATTGAGGCTTTTTAGACCCCAGAGTATTTATTAAGACTTAATATGTTATATTGTTCTTGTCTCTGTGTCTCTGTGCAGTCATCACCTTTGCATTCTCCTCTGGGATCAGTTTTCTGATTTTGATTCTGATCTACTTTGGTGTCCAGATCTGGTCCTGATCAAAAACAATATTCTGCACAGAGCATGGAACTGCATTCAAATCCACTTACAGTAGTTTATTTATTTATTTATTTTCCACTCATCACTCAATGCCCAATAGATGCCAATAGTTTGTAATGAGTAATTATACGTATAGTACATATTTTTTCAGTCCACTTATGCGGTTTTATGAACAAAAAGCAATCCTACCTAAATCTCACATTACCCATTCCAGCTGGCAACCTCGTACTGTGTCTCATGACTGCTATAGGCTGAATATGTAGATATACTAATGTAAAAACATTTATGTTGATTGTCTGTATTCAGAATGAATTCTTTTTGAACCTTTCTGGACCTCAAGGACTGGAGACTGAATGGTACGCTTGGAAAGCTGAAGAGTTTTTACATATTACATCAAATTCTTTCAAGAACAAGCCAAGGACCTTCAGTGATATGGGCCCTTTAATGCAGTGCTTGGAATTTCACCTTGAGGCTCCTACAGTGCATTCAGACTCATCATTTCTTGTTACGTACTCTGTCACCCAATTAAGGAACTCACTCACTCATAGAGTCTCTGAAGTTAAGCCTATTCTCATGGTAACTTTTATGTAACTAGTAAGTACTGGTGCTGCATTAAAGTGTTTCCATTTGAACTCATTTTATATTTTTGGGACAACATTTTTTTACTACGTTAGTGCAGAACTTAAGAACTCACAATTCAAGATAATATCAATTCAAGATAATAAGGAGAGTGTCATTCAAGTTTCTGACAGCAATGTTACTGTCCTGTTCTATGCCCATGAGAGTCAGTTTATGATCATTTACACTATATGGACAAAAGTATTAGGAAGCCTGACAATTGCTGCAATAGACTTTAATATCGAGTCGGTTCCTCATTTACAACTATAACAGCCTCCACTCTTCCTGGAAAACTTTCCACAAGATTCTGGAGTTTCTGTGGGAACTTGTGTCCATTCATTCTGTAGCTGTTGGACGAGAAGGTCTGGATCCCAATCTCCGTTCCACTTCATCCCAAAGGTGCTGGATGGGGTTGAGGTCAGGACTCTGTGTGGACCAGTCAAGTTCTTCCACACTGAACTCCT
>JBBMFX010053907.1:0-11102 GCA_037832545.1 Rhabdalestes septentrionalis
TGGTAATTAGTTACTTTTATAATGATGTAACTCAGTTACTAACTCAGTTACTATTTGTGAGAAGTAACTAGTAACTACAACTAATTACTATTTTAAAGGTATCTGCCCAACACTGATGAACAATCACCCCATCCGTCACCCCCTACACCTCCGGTCCACAGTAAAATTGTCAAATGTTGTAATAAAAAGGTAAAATTGTCTGTGGTTATAAAAAGGTTGGGGACCACTGGTTTAGCATACTGCAAGTCCAAAGCCTGGTATTCTCTGGTTGGACAGTCTACAATCTGGGTGAATATTCAGTGAGACGTGATTGAAATCATTTCAGATGCGGATAAAACCTCTGGATACCTAGTCGTGAGTCTCGCAGTGTGCCAGAAGACATGGCATCATTGTGTTAGCCAATGTAGGACTGTAAACAATAATGGCGATTATGTGCCTTCATGACATGTGGCAGCCACAATAAGTCAGACCAGCCTGTGGTCTATCTGCTTCTATCAGTGCTAAAAGAACACATTGGAAGAGAGAGAGCACAATTAAAGTCCACTGGTCAAAACCTGCAAAGGAAAGAGGTCCCTCCAATAAATTAATTCCTGATCCTATCCATCCTCCATCCATCCATCCATCCATCCATCCATTGTCTACCCCTTTATCCCGCACTCGGCATCAGGGGGGGGACTAGAGCCTATCCCAGCTACTACAGGCGAAGGCGGGGACCATGCTGGACAGTTGCCAGCATGTCGCAGAGCAACACACTCACACACATTCACACTCACAGTCACACCTGGGGGCGATTTAGTGTGCTCAATCAATCTATTCCCAATTATGCATGTTTTTGGTGGTGGGCAGAAACTGGAGCTCCTGGAGGAAACCCACGCGACCATAGGGAGAACATGCAAACTCCACACAGAAAGACCCTGTGCCCGACCCGGGAGTTGAACCAGGCAACAGTGCTAACCCCTGCGCCACTGTACCGCCCTCTATCCATTCTCAATTCAAATCTTTAAAAAATCGATAAAAAATCAGTGCCACTATTTCCAAACCTTACATCATAACTGGTCTCGTGATCATCTTGTACATCTTCCCTTTCACGCTTGCTGGTACCTGCTGGTCACAAATCACTCCTGCCACTCTTCTGAACCCATTCCACCCTGCTTGCATTCTCTTATTCGCCTTCAGTACTCTGGAATATAGACCTAAAGTATCTGAAGTCCTCCACCTTTGCCAGCTCTACTCCCTGCATCCTCATTATTACACCGCCCTCCCTCTCATTCATGCACAGGTATTGTATCTTAGTCCTACTGGCCTTCATTCCTCCTCCACAGGGACACCTGCCTTATATTGTTCGTTAACTTGTCTACCACCATAGTGCATGTCCAAAACATTAACATCTGAATACAAAAGATTGACACATCAGATTGATATTTTAGATTGTGTCAAATGTTTTATTGATTTTGGGTAATAATCACAAGAGGAGATTATTATAAGAGGAGAGTTTTTTTGTTTTGTTTTGTTTTGTTTTGTTTTGTTTTGTTCGTTTTACTTGTGCTCGGTCTGAATGTTTGTCATTGTATTCATATATCTAACATGATGTACAGCGTCCTTGGGTGACCTAAAAAGCACCTTATAAATGAAATGCAATATTTATTTATTTATTTATTTTTATTATTATTATTATTATTATTATTATTATTATTATTATTATTATTATTATTATTATTATTATTATTATTATTATTATAGTAATAATACTGTAGGATCTGTAGGGACAAAAGTAATAAAATATGAACAAAGAAAGATCAATCTAAAACAATAAACATATTCTCGCTGAATAAATATGAGTAAAGATGTGGGTAAATAGGATATATACACAGTGCAAGATAAGTGGATGAGGGGGTATAGTCAATTGCACATGACCAAAGAAATACTGCACAGCAGCAGAACAGGCAATATACTGAGAAGGTTTCACAAGGTTTAAATAATGCACAACAGCAAACAAGCAATATACACAAACATGTGATTACATGTGTATGTTATTACAGTGATGTATTGTAAAGTCTTATGGCTGTGGGGAGAAATGATCGACGGAAACACTCCTTCTTGTACTGTGGGTGTAACAGTCTTGTGCTGAAGGAGCTGCTCAGAGCCTCAACAGTGTGGTAAATAGCATGGGAGGAGTTATCCATAATGGATGAAAGTTTTACTAGCATCCTTCTGTCCGCTACCTCCTCGATGGTATCCAGTGTGCAGCCCAGGACAGAACCAGGTCTCTTAACGAGCTTGTTAAGCCTTTTTCTGTCTCTGTCCGAGCCACTCCCTGCCCAGCACATAACAGCGTAGAGAACTACTGAGGCCACTACTGTGTCATAAAAAGTCAATAGGAGTTCTCTGCACATACCAAAGGACCTCAGTCTCCTCAACAGTTGGAGGCGACTTTGGCCCTTTCTGAACAGGGCATCTGTGTTTGTAGACCAGTACAATTTGTTGTTCAAGTGAACACCCAGGTATTTAAAAGTGTCCACAACCTCAATGACAGGTGTGTGAGCTGAAGGATTCCTTCTGAAGTCAAGCACCAACTCCTTTGTTTTACTGGTGCTCAGCAGCAGATGGTTTCCCTCACATCAGTCCACAAAGTCAGTGATAACCTGCCTATATTCCTGCTCATTCCCCTCGGACACACAACCAGCAATGGCGCAGTCGTCTGAGAACTTCTGCAGGTGACAGGGATGGGAGTTGTAGTTAAAATCAGCTGTGTACAGGGTGAACAGAAATGGAGAGAGTACTGTCCCTTGAGGTGCCCCTGTGCAGCAAACTTCCACATTCGACACACAGTTGCACAACCTGACGAACTGTGGCCTTCGAGTCCAACCTGAAGCTGGGATTCTGAGCAGTGGTAGCCCTTGGGAGTGTGTAAAGAGGGATGAACAGCGAGCAGGCCAGCATGTTGAAGGAGAACAGATGCTGCCCGAAGGGACAAATGGTTTTGGTGGAGTGGGCCTCTGGTGAGAGCAACGAGGCCCAGGGACTTGGAGATTGTTTTTTTTTCTATGTTTGTATTGTTCCCCTTCCCTTTGTCCCTGACTACGAGCACATTTATTGGTAGGGCTGCGTACCTGGCCACATGTACAAAAAATTGTATCTCTCTGGCCTTTAGTTAATGCCCTTAGGGGATTTGCAGTGCTCACTATCTCTCTAAAGCTTGAAGTAATATGTGGTGTGTCCTCTTTTTGCTGTATGTTTTTCTGCCTGTGGTGTGTGGGTCGAGCAGTGGCCTGTGTGAGTGTGCAACCTGCATGCCTACCCGGTTGAAATGCCTCTCCTGTGGCTGCTGGCCTGAGTCGCCCGAATGGACCCTGACAGTGTGCGAGCCCCCCATGAGATGGTGTTTTGGCCTGCCCAGGAATGGGCCGTAGAAATGGGGTGCGACCAGTGATTGGTGCTGACGAGGAGCAGCTGGATGGACTGATGAAAAATACTGAAGGGTTGATGCAAGAGGAAGAGGCGCAGCTGCGCCAGCTGCTGGAGAGGTGGCACAGGGTGTTGGCCAGCCATGAGGAGGATCATGGGCGGATGAGTGTGGTCTATTATCACATCCCTGTGGGGGCCGCTGCACCAATTTGAGAGCCCTATTGCCCGATTTCCCTGAGCCTGTACTCTGAGGTGAGAGAGCTACTGCACTCCATGTTGGAGGGGCAAGTCATGAAGGAGAGTGGACTATCACAAACTGAATGCTGTTACCCACAAGGATGCTTATCCTCTCCCATGCATCGAGGAGTCTCTGATGGGGCCGAAAAAGGTGGCATGGTATGCCAGGCTGGACTTGGCGAGTGGCTACTGGCAGGTGGAGGTGCACCACGACAACAAAGAGAAGACCGTGTACGCTATACCCTTTGGACTATGCCATTTTGAGCGTATGCCGTTCAGGCTGTGTAATGCCCCAGCTATATCCCAGCACTTGATGCAAAGATGTCTTGGTGAGAAAGTACACAATTACTTGTTGATTTACCTGGAGGTGAGCTCATTTCTGGGGTTCGTGAGCTATTACTGATTGTTTATTCCCAGGTTTGCTCATAAGGCCCAGGCCCTTCATGCTTTGCTGCAAGGCACGGATCGGCAGAAGATCCTGTGGACGGAGGCGTGTCAACAGGCATTCGAGGCCCTGAAGCAAGCCATTTTGGAGGCCCTGGCCTACACTGACTATGGGTTGCCTTTTTGTCTATATACAGATGGCAGCCTATAGGGGCTGGGGGCAGTCTTAACCAAGTCACAAGGAGGGCATGTGACAGAGAAAAATGATCAGAACGATAGTTCAAGTTATTAGCTTTAAAGTGTGCTGTAGTTGAAAAATTCAAAGATTATCTATGGGGGCGAAGTTTGTGGCATACACCGACCACAGGCCCTTGCTCATGACAGCTAAGCTGGGGGCAGTGGATCAGCATTGGGCTGGGCAACTAGCCTTCTTTGACTTCGAGCTGTGTCACAAGCCTCAGATGGAGCACCAAAATACGCCCTGTCTCAACGGCCAGGTCCATTACAGGTAGGTCAATTAAATTAAATTAAATTTTATTTATATAGCGCTTTTTACAACCAGGTTGTCACAAAGCAACTTTACAGAGTCCAGGTCCAAGCCCCTAGTGAGTAAGCCAAAGGTGACAGAGGCGAGGAAAAACTCCCTCAGATGGAGGAAGAAACCTTGGGAGGAGCCAAGACTCAAAAAGGGGAACCCATCCTCCTCAGGTCGACCCAGAGAAAAAGAAAAGACAGAAAGAAAGACACTCATGAAGCAGAGTCTAGCTGGAGCTGGTACTTCTCTGGATGCCTCAAGGACCTTGCAGGGTTGGCCTTAGTTCGCTGGAGCTGGCACGATCTTAGATGCCTCGGGATGTGAAGAATGATAAAGAACAGATACAAAGCAATTATCATAGTGGCCACTCAGAAAAACAGTACACAAGTACTGGAGTATGAGGTTATGGGGTGAGTTACGTGTATGCCAGATTAAAGAGATGCGTCTTGAGTCTACTTTTGAACTGGGAAACTGTGTCTGAGCCCCGAACACTGTCTGGAAGGCTGTTCCAAAGCTTTGGAGCTGAATATGAAAAAGCCCTACCCCCTTTAGTAGGAGGTTGGGGCCGAAGAGCAGTGGGCAGAGCGCCAGGGCCAGGATCAAGAGGTGGCCTGGGTCCGAGAGTGGGTTCACCAGGGGGCCCAGCCGACCCCGGAGGAGCCGCAAGCTCTAGTTGGGGCAGGTCAGTGGCTGTGGGACGAGCAAGCAAAACTGTGAGTGGTTCAAGGGGTGTTCCAGCACCGAGAATGGCTGGGCGGAGAAGAGTGGTGGCGAGTGGTGGTGCCCAGCCGCTATACCAAGCAAGTGTGGGAACAGTATCATAAGGCCCTGAGGCATGCAAGGGGGTAATGAAAGGCGGGAGCCCTGAAGGAGCGGTTCTGCTGGCCATTGAGTCCAAGGTGTTGCGGGAGGTCTGCGAGACATACGGGTGCACAAAGGTTCAGACTACCCCATACCGGCCCCAGGGGAATGGGGCCGGCGAGCGAGGGAATCAGACAATCCTGCTCTTGTTGAACACGTTGCCAGTTGTGGAACAGAGTAACTGGTGGAATCACCTCCCCGAATTGGTGCAGGCATATAATTGCACCCCGCATAGCAGCACCGGCCTGTCCCCTTTCTGGGTGCTGTTTCGACAGCAACCCCGCCTGCCAGTAGATCAGTGATGGGCCCAGTGCGAGGAAGACACAAGGGCATTGGAGGGAGTATGTGTCCAGCAGCATCACTGCCGTTTGTCGTAGGCCAAGGAGGCTGTGGAGCAGGGCCGCCAGTGGCATTGTGAGGGGGCCAGTGCTACCAGGGTGCTGGCTGGGGAGAGTGGGCACTGGCTCAAGGGGAGCGGGTACTGCTGCTGAACTTCCGTTTTGGCAGCCGAGCCCGTGGGTGGTGGTGAAACAGCTGGATACTGCGAATCCGGTGTTTTAGATCCGACCAGAAGGTAAGGAGGGCCCGATGAAGAAGATTCAATGGTGCCATCTGCGGCCGTGTCCTGCCGATTGCTGGGTGGCACCTGCGGGGGTGGGGGTTGAAGTTAGGGGGGCTAGCACCAGCCCTCAGCCCGGTCCATCAGCCCTGTTCGGTTGGCCCGGTTGGGGGGGAATGGTGCATTTGTAACTGTGATTCTGCAAGCACCAGGGGCTGGCGGGGGAGACCAGGAGCAGGGGGGCTTCCAGGCAATAGGGGTCGGGGGCGAGCCTGCTTGGTTCAAGCCAGCCCGGCATAGGGAATATTGCTCGGAACGAGCAACCATTTGTGGTGGGGAGTGTCGTGTCTGGACCTAGTTGGGGTTTGTTTTTTGTTTTTTTGTTTTTTGGGGTGTTGTGCTGTTGTTTGTTATATCTTTTGGTCTGCTTGAGTTTAGTTTTACTTGGGCAGCATCTTGGACAGTGTGAGGGGGTCCTTGGGAAGTCCCACCCCAAACAGCAATCGATAGGCTGGGAGGCCAGCTGGGGTGGTATAAAAAGATGGCCGCCAAGCACATGGGGGAGAAGCCCAGAGAAGAAGGACTGAATGCTTGGATTATTAACCACCTTTGGACTGTTGCGGGGACCCAGGAATTTTTGGACTGAGAGTGAGCCATGGCACCGTGTTTCAAGTCCTGCCTGAAGCTGTGTGTATATTGTGTTCCTTACTTTCCCCATTACAGGTACCCGGTTGTGGCTGGTGGGGATTTGCCACGGCCGACCGGACTGTGGAGGAAAGGGAGGACGGAAGCAGAGAGAGCAGAAGCGCAGCCATGGACGGGAGCCAGTGCTGGAGAGCCAGTAGACCCACTGTGCACCCTAGCCAGCAAAAAGGGAGGTGTTGGAGGCATTAAGAGTGTGTGGCTACAGCACGCCAGAGGCTGGGAATGGGTGCGAGGGTCGAAAGGGACTCTGTGTGTTTGGCAGGTCTGTGGAGTGCGAGGAGCCCGCCTGGAAAGAGGTGAAGTGATCGGGAGGACGATTGGGAGCACGGACGCCATCACTGAAATGGAGGAAGCGTGGGAGAAGCTCATCGCTGTTTGGGAGTGTGTAAAGGCAAAGAGAGACGAGCAGTGAGCGGTCCATCACGTTGAGAGAGTACAGACGCTGCCCTAAGGGACAAACGTTTTGGGGATGTTTTTGTTTTTTGTTTATTTTGGTGGAGCGGGCCTCTGGTGAGTGCGATGAGTCCCAGGGACTTGGAAATTCTTTTTTTTCTATGTTTGTATCATTTCCCTGTCCCTTTTTCCCTGACTACGAGCACATTTATTGGTAGGGCTGAGTCCCGAACATTGTGTGGTAAGGCATTCCAGAGCTTGGGGGCTATATATGAGAATGATCTTCCCCCGATGATGCTTTAATAATTCTGGGAATAATTAAAAGGTTGCACCTTGAGATCTGAGTGACCGTGGTGGTTCCTAGTAACACAAAAGTTCACTGAGGCAATCAGGTGCAAGGCCGTTTAAGGATTTATAGGTCAGTAGAGGAATTTTGTATGAGAATTGATTTGAAACCAATGTAGTCTGGATAATATTGGACTAATGTGGTCAAATTTCCTAGTTCTGGTGAGGACTCTCTGCCACATTCTGGACCAGTTGAAGCCTGACAGGAGGCTGTAACAATAATCGAGTCTAGAGGTAATAAATGCATGGACAAGTTTTCTGCATCTGGGAGACATAATGCACTTCGTAGCTTAGCAATATTTCGTAGGTGAAGAAAAGCTCATTTTGTCACATTGCTTATATGAGTGTCAAATGAATGTGCTGAAATCTTTACTCTGGTTGTCGGTGTCACATTCATTGCTGTACTCCTCTGAGGTCCAAAAGGGGTTAACTTGGTGGAAAAGAATCTCAAGTACGCCACCAATATATAACGCCGTGGGGGTCTCTTACCCCGGGTCACTGCATGGCTCCACATAAGCATTGTGCTCTGTACGCTGTACTTTGTACATATGAAAATAACTTCAGGTTCAACTTCAACATTCAGCATTCTGGTAATGAGCCTATAACCATTCCCATCAGAATGTTTTTCAACAATAAGATTATGAAGATCTTAGGAGTTCTTTGATTTTACCCATCATTAAGTCTTTCCTGTGTGCCTCCTGGGTAATAAGCAATTATAAACAATTATAGACCATCAATTAGGACTAAAGCAGCTGATATCAAATTATCTCTCAATACTGACAGATTTTTGGTGATCTCCTGCCTTTCTATGCCATTTTGCACCTTGTTATCTTCATGTGTTCAATACTTATTCCCTGTGTCATCTAAAAGGTCTACAATTCATCAACAATCCAGAATCCAGAACAATCCAGTTTACCAGCTCCCTTTTATGACACATTTGTAATGTGTTCAAGCTGTGTATTGGATATTGAATTAATATTTCTTAAACTGTTTTGCAGGATTTTGTTGTTGGAAAGACGTAGATCCTCATGGATTTCATATAGTTAAGATGAGCCTCACAAGGTTAAAATTGTTGAAGTAAGCAGCAGTAGTAAGACTATTCTCTCTTTGCCATATGTCTGTGCCTCCTTTGACGCCCCCAGAAATTCTAAAAATGGCTCCCCTTCTTTCCCTCTCTCTCTTTCTGTCTCTCCGCATTTTTCTCTTCTTGCATTCTTTTGCTTTATGCCAGAGACCCCTCTCCTGAGTTTCAGTGTTACACACACATTTTCTCTCTCACACACACACACACACACACACACTTGCAGCTTTCTGTCTCAGTTTGCTAATTACAGGAAATTTTAGCTTTTTCTAGTCTGCCAATGATATATTTATGTAGAGTAACCCACCACTTTTCCAGTTGTAGGAGTTTGTTTTGATGTGATTTTTTTTTAATGGGTAAAATGCCTATTTTTTATGGGTAAACTCTAAATATGCCCCCAAATATGCCCCCAAAAACACTTCAGTTCCATTTGAAACTCAATAGCCTTAAGGAAAATGTTAAGGTAAACCCATATACAGTGGAGGATATAATTATTTGACCCCTTGCTGATTTTGTACATTTGTCCGATGACAAAGAAATGCAAAGTCTCAGAACAGTATTATTTTAATGGTAGGTTTTTTTTAACTGTAACTTTTTAAAAAAGTAACTTTAAATAAAAGATAGAAACTGATTTGTATTACATTAAGTGAAATAAGAATTAGAACCCTCTAACAAAAAAAAGACTTAATACCCTTGTTTGCAAGCACAGGTGTCAAATTTTTCTTGTAATTTATAACCAAGTTTGCGCACATTTGAGTAGGAATTTTGGTCCCCTCCTCTTTGCAGGTCATCTCTAAATCACTAAGGTTTTGAGGCTGTCTTTCACAGTTGGGTTTTGGGAAGGGAAACGGGCGCCCACACGGAAATAACCTATATAAACATATATGTTTTAATATAGGTTTTGATATAGGTTTTGAATATATGTCACATACATAAAATTGGCTGTTTTCCTATATTATAGGTACATATATGCGTGTACATATGTGTGCATATATGCACATATATGTTCACCTATATATTTACCTATATATTAGTAAAATTATTAACATTTACATTTACGGCAGACGCATTTTATCCAAAGCGACTTCCATTCCCTACAGGGGGCAGTCTCCCTGGAGCAACTTGGGGTTAAGGGTCTTGCTCAGGGACCCAGTGGTGGTGAGCTGAAGGTAGGATTCAAATCCATAGTCCAGAGGCAAGTGTCCTACCCACTGAGCTACCTCCTCCCCTTGTAAATGTTTCAGGAAAACGTGTGGACATCATAGCATCATAGCTTGTGGACATCATAGCTTTCCATCTCCTCTCACTTATTTGCCATAGTTAAAGGCCACAACATATCAATTACATGTGAAACCAATTTCACGTGTTCGCACATACGTTTGTTGCATTTTTTTTTGTTAGTTCTTAGTTATTGCCTTGATAATAGAAAATATGAGCTAGGCATCATGTATGACAGTTGCCAAAGTGAGATCCTGCCATGAGCTATATAGGAGACATATCTTGTATGTACATATAGGGCTTATATGCGGATATAAAGAAGCAATACAGGAGACCCAAATGGCCTGTATATGCACATGTATGCACCTCAATTTTTCCTATATGTGGCATATATATGGACATATGCATCATGTATATTACCATATATGTTCATATATACTGCATATTGGTTTCATATATATGCATATATACTGCATATAGGTTTCATATATGGGCATATATCCTCATATAGGTTCTTTCCATGTGGGCGGACACCAAGGTACATTGATAGATGGGATTTTAATGAAAACAAAAAGGTACAAAACAAGGTAAACTTGATAAACACAAAACAGACACGACCTGTGCTCCTCAAACGAACAACCAAAACAAAACAAGAGGCGCAGGCTTGAGATCCACTCAGCACGGCCAGGAGTATGTGGACGTGCACCTTTTCAGGGGTAAAACGGGAGGAACACGGGCCTGGAAAAGACAAAAAAACATAAGTACATGAGAAACAAGACACAGGGAAACTCAGAACAAGAATGAGGCAGAACGTGAATGGGGTAGAGATGAACGGACAACAAGAACGAGAACGGGGCAGAGACAGACAGACAAACAGACAAGACGTAGTGACGACTGCACACAGGACATAAACCAGAAACATACAGAATAACGTGGGGGGCTACAAACATGAGACCAGGGGAGTTACAAACACGAGACCCGGGGAATCACATACACGAGACCCGTGCAGTTACATACACGAGACCCATGCAGTTACATACACGAGACCCATGCAGTTACATACACGAGACCTGTGCAGTTACATACACGAGACCCGTACTCCTCAAAGAAACAAAGGAAAAGAAACCAGTGAACCAGGGCTAAGAACCCCTCCAAACCTTTCAAGGTGTGTCGGGGCATGCCCGCTAGAGGGCAGCACAGACTGATATTGCGGGAAAAATGTATATATTTTATGTAGTGGCTTGCTCCTCCTTGTCACCCTGGCTAATCAATGGAGAACTGAATTCAGCTGGGGGTGATGAAGGGGAGTGGAGCCTGCTTCCCCATTGGTTGTGTTCAGTTTTGTGTTTCTTTAAAGAGTGTGCCAGGACCGTGGGTCG
>JBBMFX010053915.1:0-11102 GCA_037832545.1 Rhabdalestes septentrionalis
GGCCGATACCGATACCAGATTTTTTGGTGGTATCGGCAGCATTTCCGATACTAGTATCGGAATCGGAACAACATTAGACTCGGGGGCCTCTGGCTACCAAATACTGGGAGAAATATATTCAAACATTAACCCTCTACTGCACACATTTTTATTTTAAGAGGAAAAAAAGCTTGGGGGTCCTAAATAATATATCAATCATAAAATGTGTCCCACCCAAGCCCCCTAAAAGATTTTAGTTTGTTGCCTCAGGGCAACAAGATGCTACAAGGGGTCAAAAATGCCAAGGTATTTTATAATATATAATAACATACAATAAAAGTTTTCCCCCCTACATCCGAAATAGCGATATTGCTGCCTGGAGTGCAGGATTTAAGGTGGAAATAAAATTTCGGAGAAAAAAGAGTCCCAGTATAACTGTGGATGTTAATGTATTTAATGTAAACATAATCCACCAACTGTTCACCTCACCCGGGTGTCCCAAAACATTAGTCCGAGGTGAACGGAGAGCAAACAAGAAATTACTAAGCAATGATTTTCAGGAGTGACATGGGTACTATCCAATCACAAACAAAAGTGTAGTCCTGCCCAGAGCGGTAGAGAAAACAGAGTGGCGACACTTCCATAGGGGCCTGTGTAAGGAATGGGGGCGGTACTTCCGGCCTACTTCCGCGTTATAGGGAGCCTCAAAAGTTCCAAACATCAGTTACACGCTGCTGGATTACATTGATTTCTGTTGCTGTTTGTGATGGTATTTCAGCGGTATTTTGAAAAAATAACAGCGTTTTTTTAAGTTATACAATATATGTCACATTTCAGCTGTCCTTTATGTAATCGATACTGACATTGTTTAATGTATTAAAGTGTAAATACTCAGTTATATCTTGACCAATTTTCTGGCTATAAACTGCTAACTCCGATCTCTGTGCCAGCTCTGGAGCCTAAAAACGAGTGTTGTTATAATTTCAGTAACGTATTTCTCACAAAAACGTGTTTCTGAGTTTAATATACATAACGTGTTCCTGATTTAAAATACTTCATACATTTTTGAATATGGCAAATGTGCATATGTGTTAGTTAGCAACAAGCAGAGCAACAATAACACCTCAGAACTGCTGTTCTTGTGTGATATATATAGTGCAATACCAATGTGCTGTCTATGCTGTTAATAATCTTTTTCCAGTCCATGTATAATTCTGAATGATTGTTTACTGTACAAGGTTATCTGTGCATTACTCCACAGAATTCTGCTGCCATTGTTAATGTGAAATCATTTATCTCATATCACCTAGTAGTGATGGGTCGTTCTTGAACGATTCGTTCATTTTGAACGAATCTTTAATGTGACTCGGTAACAACGAAATGTATCGTACGAGTTATATGTTCAGTCGCGCATGCGCATTTGCGCTACGTCCTATAGTTTCTGTATTGGAATTATTGTGTCTCAAACCCGAAGACTCGAGAGATGAACTAATCAATTCTCTTTCCGGCTCAGGCTGCATAAGTTAACAATACGGGGCTGTCACATGATTAACGTACGACTCAAACCCGAAGACTCAAGAGATGAACTAATCAATTCTCTTTCTGGCTCAGGCTGCATAGGTTAGCTAATCGGGCTGTCAGGTGATGAACAAACGACTGAAACCCAAAATCGTGTCAGATAAGAGACGAGGTGAGCAAATCAGACTAAAGACACAGGTAAACAATGAATTAAACTTTTCCTGTTCCTTATGGAATTATAGTTTTGTCTTGTTTGTAGTATGATCAACATTTGTGTAAACAGTAGATATGTTAGGGAAGTAACACATAATATTTAAATTATATTTGGCTAAAATGAACAAAATGAACCAGATGACTCGAAAAAAGATTCGTTCATTTTGCTGAACGAGACTCAAAGATCCGAGTCGGTAAAACGATCCGAACTTCCCATCACTAATATCATCACACTATGTACTCAGGTGCTAATGATAATGAAGTGTACCTTACCTTAACCTAGAGAGCTAATTCTGTGCCAATAAATGGTTTGTGATTAGGACGTGTGACTCTTGAAGAAGCGATCTCTTTGTTTCTTAATTATATATTGATAGAATAGATATGCTTTCACTGTGATTTCAATATGCTGTTGTCTAGATATTTATCATATGAGAACTGACTTCATCTGGGCTATTAACAATGTTTGTAGTTCTAGATGGACAACAATTGCATAGCTAAGAACAATTAAGATTTTATTTAACAAATACTAAACTTATTTTAATATTATAAACAGTGCAAAAAAGAACACTTTTACAGCAGGTGCCATGTTATGAGACACATTTCAGCTTTAAGGGCTATTTCTTTGGGGGTGTGACCCAGTTTAGAGTTTAGATCGGGCCCAAAAAATGATACCCAAACCTACTCGAGCCCGTGCACCTTGTGCCCGAGCCCAGCCCGGCCCGACACTGAACTGTAATTATCGGCTGAACCTGATTTAAACCCGACAATTTATTAAATACGTGGGCCGTTATAACACACATTCTCAACTGTGGGTGCGTTCTTAAACACACACTCCGAGCTCTCCGAGCACATTCTGGTCCTTTGAAACTGTTTGTAAATTCAGAGTTTGGATGGAATTGTCGTTTATTCACGTTCGGAGTGTTCAGAGCTCAGGGCACTCCAGCTGAAGGGAGAAAGCAGCAGAGCCTGACAACTTCCTGGAAATATTACCATACCGCCGACTTTCCTCCAAACTTGCTCAAAGTTAATTCTCCAGTTTTTATTTTATTCTTCACATCTTCAAGCTCCATGTTGCACTTAAAGCTCTGCACAGTACAGCACAGCAGGACCGGTGTAATGTGGCCACTGGCAGGAGCTGGAGCACTGCTGCGCATGACACGCAGCAATTTAACTTTGCTAAAATATTCATATATTTATAATTTTGCCATAGCTCCCCAACCAAATAGGCTAATTAAGTAATGATTAAAAAATCAAATGCTTGATCAAGGCCCGGCCCGTCCCGAGGACAGTGGCAGGAAATATCAGCCCGACCTGACCCGCGGACCGGGCCGGGCTCGGACCCTGTGGGGTTCGGGCAGAGAATCTAAACTCTAACCCAGTTGGTTACTGGTTGCTGGATGGAGTGGCTTCTGGAATGAGGTGGATGTCTGCAAGAGGTTGCTGGAGCAGTGACAATCCCTGT
The DNA here is from genome assembly GCA_037832545.1 of Rhabdalestes septentrionalis. Classification (NCBI taxonomy): domain Eukaryota; kingdom Metazoa; phylum Chordata; class Actinopteri; order Characiformes; family Alestidae; genus Rhabdalestes; species Rhabdalestes septentrionalis. The sequence goes on from JBBMFX010053915.1 coordinate 3,173, forward strand.
GTGATTGGAATTGTCAATGCAAGTATATCCATGGCAACAAGTTGCCATTGCTTTAGGAACTGAAGGTTTTTTAGATTTCATGGCCACCTTATTTTGACTGCTGCTTCCCATGTGCCTGATGCACTTGGCCTCAATTCTTAACCTCAGCCTAATGAATTTTGAAATTATTTGTTTCTTTAAGTCATGGCATGAGGGAACGCTGCTGTCCAGGACCATGGCCTCTTTTTCAAGTAGTGCCACCGCATTTAGGGACTCCATGAGGGAAACATTTAGAGCTCTAATTTAGAGACAAGATTGAAAGCCTCATCTGATGGACGACAGAGGGCACCCCACCTGAACTCTGCAGCAAAGTGCTACATTTTTGTTTAGAACTGTCATCACAATTTTCTACAGCAGCACTCTGGCATATCTTACAATGTGAGCAGCGAAGAACATTCCTAACAATATATCCTTCCAGGTGGTACAACACACAGGAATCTGTTTTTGATCATTCTGGTGTCTCCACAGGAGGGTTATATGGGACACATTACACTGCAAATAGTCCTTAATAACTGCTGAAATACTTCAAAAGGAACATTAAAACTGAGAACATGAAATTTTCAAGCTGCCAAAAAGTGATTACAGCTCATAACTTGTGGCTGAAATACTGTTTCTACTTCAAACTTGCTAGATATAATTCAGAAGGGTTATATGTGACACATTTAAGTTTGAGGTAGAAACATTATTTCAGTCACATGTTATGAGCAGCAATCACTTTTGGCTGCTTGAAAACAGGATGTTATCATGTTCAATGTTCCTTTCAAGGTATTTCAGCAGTTTTAAGGGACTATTTGCAGAATTATGTGTCACATATAACCCTCCTGAATGATATCTTGCAAGTTTGAAGTAGAAACAGTATTTCAGCCACAAGTTATGAGCTGTAATCACTTTTTGGCAGCTTGAAAATGTCATGTTCTCAGTTTTAATGTTCCTAAAGTATTTCCGCAGTTATTAAGGACTATTTGCAGTGTAATGTGTCACAAATAACCCTCTTGGATGATATCAAGCAAGTTAATCTGAGCGCTACAGATTTAAGCATCTGCGCGCGCTCCTGCGGATGCCAACCAAGTTCTGGCAGACAATCACTTTTTGGCACAACACCGGCAAATTCTGGGGGCGGGGCCACAAATCCATGAGTACAGTTTACAGTTCGGTGGGGACAGACTGCAAAAGCGTGCGCACGGATTATGAATCTGTGGGTACGGATTCAAAAACCGAACGTTCGGTTTACAAAATGTGAGCAGACGGATTGGAAATTCGTGGATACAGTTTATTAATCCGTGGGCCCAGTTTAAGAATTCGTGGGTACGGTTTATAAACTGAGGGATTGAATTTCAAATCCGTCGCCACAGATTGTGTTTTTTTCTCTTGCAGGTGACGCTGTGGGCTCCGTAGCTTTGAGCTTCAGTTGGCCTTTTTTGTGAAAATGAATTGGTCATCTTCAAAGTGTTCTTGCAATGAGGCTTGTATAATCAGGTTTCAAACATACACCGAATGACAAGTTAACATAATTCACTGGCATCATTGTACTATGCATTTAAATGTTCCACCTCTCTAATTTTAAAATACTTGACAGAGTTTTCCATTGTAGATTCCGGAAATGTCCAGATTTTTTCTGCTGACCCTTGCCACCCATTTTCTTCTTCGCCCTGTGTCCTTAGGGAAACCATACATGTGGCATCCGTTTTCAGACCGATTGGAACAGCCAAATGCTGCACAGCCAACCATGGTGTCACGTATCCGTGAAATGTTAGTTAGAGCCAATGCTATTAGATCTCTGAATTCAATCAAGCTTTAGTAAAATGTCTTACAAATTTTATTCTGTATTATTTATATGTGTTGTACCTGTGTACTAGTGACAAATTGTGATGATAAATTAGATTTGGGTTTTCCATGAGCTAAGTGTTGCCTGAAACTACAATTTGCCTTTTGTTGTTCTGTGATCTCTCTTTGATTCATGTTTATATTAATAATATTTTAAATTATTGATATATTAATATCAACTGTGTGAGGTAGACTGTAAAGTACACTGAATGCTAACAAGCTAATATCTTAATGCTGACATCTTCGAACATTTTGGGCAGGTTTATGAAGATATAAGGACTTCTTTTTAATCCTATTTTTTTATGATGCATCAGTTCTAAAATGTTAAACATTAAAGCTCCCAAAGAATGCTACAGATTTATGTGCAGTTTATTCTAGCATTACGTAAAGAGGCACTAATATGTAGATGCTAATGCTACAAACCTCCCCTCAAAAAACAACTTTTTAAACATTTTCAGTACAAAACTGACATTAATGGTATGCAGCAAATATACAATAGTGACACGTATACTTGTGATTGGTATATTTTAATATTTACCACTCAATACTGCTGTCAGCTCAATGCAGGACTATGGCAGCGCAGCATTTGTTTGGAACTTTTGAATCTTACATGGACCACGTGACCAGATACGGCGGCGAGATCAAAGAGTGTCGCAACTCTCTCGCTCCATGGCTCTGGTCCCGCCCTTTCTGGTAACTGAAAAATGGGTGTGTTTTTTAATGTGGGTGCGTTTCCTGAAAAGTGGGTGCGTTTCCTGAAATGTGGATGTAGTTTGACTATCAGGGCCACCGGATAAACAACAGACTGAAAACAAGAGGAAAAGGAGCAAGAAAACAGTCATTATGGGTTTGTACTGGGATTAATGCTGCAAATTCACATTTAACTGAACACAATTAAGCCACCTCTCTGTCACAGGTCCAGAACATGGTGCCAGGAGAAAATGCAACACAAGAATGGAAATATGAATTCTGTCCATCAACCAGACAAGCTACCGATGGGAAATAGCATGGCCGCTCCAATGCTCCGCAGGTCACTGCACACTTGATGTGTACAAGAATTTCGTGAACAATTCGGTACACAAACTAAAAATGAACATGTGAGAAAAAGAGTGAGATAAAATTCAGAGAGAGTGAGAGCAACATGCTTCTAGGTGGATCATTGTAGCATTACGTATAAGTAGGGCTAAGCACGGTAACTTTATTATCGACAATTATTTTATCATGTGTTAGTGCAGTTTTTTTTATCATTATACAAATATTTCAGTTTTCGATCTGAAATACTTCTCAAGTAAGAATAATAATTCTAAGATATTGAGAAAAGATTACTTCTGGGATGGGCACACAGAAAGCGGGATGAATGTCCTGCTTGTGATCCTCCATTCCTATGGAAATACAAAAAGATTATATGATAATATTAAATATTAAATCTTTCAGTTCTGAAAAGGTAGTTCAACATTAACAATAAATGCAGACGGGTTTACTGTTGATATCTGTTGAGAATTGTAATGTGTTCCTGCTGAGGTTTCCACAGCCAAGGACGTATATCCTCTGATTGAAAGACACAAACAAATTTATCCATTAAACATGGTATCTAAAATCTAAAACAATAAAAACTTAAGAGACATTCACCTCGTCTGGTGGGGTGTATGTGAGAGAAAGAGATCTGGAAGTGCTTCATTCGAGTGATGAGTTGACATGACTCCCCACATCTGCACTCTATTGGTCAAACATTTAGGGCAGAGTGTCAGCTGTACCTGAAAAACACACACACACAGACACACACGCATAGAAAATGATAATATATGAATGTATAAAACCCATTACTACAATATGAAATAATAAATAAAAGTACAGCATAATATGGAATACAATAGTAAAGTATAGTATTAAAGTTCTCGGCAAAAGAAGAAAGTACCCGTCCCGCTCAACGTTCGGGATGTAAGGCAGCACCAGACATGTAAACATATCGTCCCCATGATTTGATTTTTTAAAAATTATAAAATGTAGCACTGCCAAAGAATAGAAATGCCTTAAATGTTATTTTTTTAATCCACAGAGGCTACCTGCCTGAATTATAAAAAAATTTCAATAGTTGAAGATTAAATCCGTGTTTACATTTTTTTTTTTTATTGTTTGTTTTTTAGTCTAAATTCAGGGGCTGAGGTACAAGAATGGAGACACCAGTATTTCCCTAAAAACAGCTACACCCAGACATTGAATTAATATTGGTTAATTTAATAAATATTATTTTTAATATCAAGAAGGAAATCTTTTGTGGATTAGATAGATAGATAAATCGATAGATAACAGAATGTACTGTTAATAATTTAATGATAAAATTTGTAACCTTTGAAAAACAAAGTCTCTATGTCAAAAAGGCCATAAAATAAATAAATGAAAATAAAACAACACCCACAGCTAAAGCTAACAACATACTTGAGATGAAAGGAAAGTGAATCATGCAGCCTCATGAAGCTCTGTAACTCTGTGATATGGGACCAAAGAGTAATCGGAGTACATGACAAAAGAGTGAGGATGTATTTTCCAAAGGTGAACGACCTTACTATTGAAAAACTAAAAGATGCAAATGAAGATGTTCTGAGAAGACCACTGCAGAAATGAACGCAGTGCACCAGAATGTGGGTGATATTGAAGAGAAAGAGAGAGCAGAAACTGCGAGAGACCAAAACAGTGCCCTGCCTTCTGGAGGGACTTCAGAGAACGTGTTCTAAATAACTACTTTGGCTTGTCAAAAGCTAAGTGACCGCAAGAGCGATGAATTGCTTTGTGGGAATGATTAATGAGGGAATAGTTAATATCTTTCAGTTGTTTGTTATGTTTAGGAGAAGGAGGCGTTTCAGTTCGATAGCCTGTTTGTGTGTGGATACAGTTTTTGACCCAGTTCTGATTTATAAGTCTGAAGGGAAGAAGTTGTTTCTCATCCCAGCAGTGAAGGCTCAGAGACTACGGACAAAGGTTTTGCTGGACAGAAGTAGAGAGAAGAGTGTGTGGGAGGGATGAGCAGGGTCATCCATAATGCAGCTGGCTTTGTGGATGCAGTGTGTTCTATAAATGTATTCTCACCATTCCCCACTGTCCTTTATTGTTTATCTCCTGAACCAGGCCATCATGCAGCTGCACAGGATGCTCTGTATAATCCCTCCGTCTCTGCAGGAATTAGAGGTGCTGCTGGGCTTTCTGGTCCATGGAGCAGGTGTTGAGGGTCCACACGAGGTTCTCTGTCACACCTACACATATACATACATATGTATGCTACCATACCAATTTTACAGTAATTATGAATCCATGATAATGATTATTACCACAATGTAAAAAAATACAGTGAGTGTGCCAACTGTGATTTTACCGCCCAGACGGCCTGCCACATGTGCTCTATGTCCCTAGTGTCCTGAAATTGGCAGTGACTGGGTATAGAATAGAAAGAAGTGTTCAAAGTAATAGGCTGCTCAGCAGGCGAATGGACCCCTTAGGCCACATGGAGATGCTCACTCAATCCCTTTCTGTGTTTCTCTCTCTTTCTCTCTCTCTCTTTCCTGCACTCATTCTCTTTTTTTTAATCTCCCTCATGCTCCCTCTCTCCCACCCTGTCATGTGCTCTTTACCAACCTAGTAGTATTTATAAAGATTTTCTCCCCTGGTTCCCGTGTTTTCTTTTACTGTTTCGTTTTGAGAAGAAAGTGCTCAAGCTTGCAATTACATCCTGCATCGAGGACCCCTGTAAAATGTAGACATTCTGAATCAGGCTCATACTGTTGCAAACGTGAAAGTAGAAGAGTTGTCAATGCAGTCGACCTTCAATATTCATCTGTCAGTTACTGCTGGTTCTTCATTAGTTAGTAGTTTGTCTGAATATTGTTGTCAGTTCCATTGACTTCTTACTATATGTGTATATGTATGTCGTCGCTGTCTGGCAGAAACCTCGTAACTCCACTTTTGGTCTTGTTTTTTTTTTTTTCATAAATCGTTAGTATTGGTCAGTCTTCACATGGGTCTGTAAAATTTAGAAATGATTAACCTATGAAAAGTGTTGAAAACAATTAAACCAAATTTGATGAAACAGTCTTCATTTATTTAGAAAACACAGTTTTGAACATATGAAGTTATGAATGATTCAGTTGTAGTTAGAATAGACAGGCAGGGTTAACCTTAAACAGGGGTCTGCTCTTAACACCACAGTACAATTCAACATCACTGAGAGCATCACTCTAATGGAAAACTCTACTTTAAAGGGGTTAAACCATTCGACAGTCATAAAATAATGCCTAGCTCAACCATTAGTCAGTATAAAGGTATATCATTACATAGATGTTACTTCCATGCAAATAGACCCATTCACAAGTTTTCTTCTCTTTTGAAGTTCTACTGGAAAGCTCAGAAAGAGCCAACAGATTCAACTGAAAGTTTAATTTCATCTGGTTGTAATGTAACATATCATAATTCGTTTAGAGATGATGGCTGAGTGGAAATCATCATTTGTTTGGAGATGATGGCTGAGTGGAAATCATTTCACAGGTCTTTATGGCCTCAGCCATGTCCATCTGTGGTCCCAGGTTTCTATGTTTTAGAAAGAGCAAGGTGACATTTCTTGGCATTTCATGTAATCTTGTGCTGTTCTGGCTTTTCTTCTTCCCAGGTCTCCTCCTTCAAGATGTGCAGAGGACCCAGAGCCTGCCTGCTCTTTAAAAGGTAAACAACCTGTAGACACTTGATGTACCTTTCGGAAAGTGAAGAGTGAGTAGTTCAGTCACTATCCCAGTCAGATCTTGTTTCGGACACAAACTTCCAAAGCATGACTTTCAGTGCCTAGTAAATCTTTCCGTAAACCGCACCATCTGTCTGAGTGGAACACGAGTGGCAGGGATGCGTGCTGGAAGTGCAACAAATATCATCTTCAAATCTCCATGTATGAAAGCTCCTCCGGTTTGTGTCAGACATCATGCTGAGCTTTGTTTGGTGCTCCTATGTCATGCAGAACCAAAGTTATTGTAGTTTAAATGTAATAATAAAATGGGTTTGACAAATGGCATCACACTGAAATTCCCATAAAGATGAAAAATACCCAGATTTCTTTTACTTTCTGGCGTAGAGATAGACAGAAGAACTCAAGGAGTGTCTGAAATCGCACACTTGGAACACTATGTTTTAGTGCATAGTGCATTAACAATGATAACCAAGTTAAAACTCATTGAAAGTACCCAGATAGTGCACTGATAATGACCATCAATGGTAGTTAGTGTGGGAGTTGGCCCTGTGATCAGGAGGTTGTGGGTTTGAATCCCAGGACTGCCAGTGGCACCACTGGGGTTTCTCATTGAGCATGCAACCAACCCCACACACTGCTCCTCTGGCTGCCTACTGCTTCAAATGGGTTAAACACAGAGAATAATTTCATGCTGTGCTGGAATGCATGTGACAAATGGACACTTTACATATCAGGTGAATAATAAGAGGTGTATTGCGAGCAGAGAAAACAGTTCTATGGTCTAGGCCTCCATATGAAAATTGAATCTATTTCACAGTCATTAGTGTAGTAGAGTTGTTAATATGGACTGTGGACAAAAACATGTCACTGTGCATTAGTCTCCATTAGAGTCCAGGGCCCGGTTTCTCAAAAGTCTCTTAACGCTAAGTAGGTCTTAATTTCACCTTAAACTCTCAACTTTATGGGCAGGTCCTCGAAGCGTTCGTACACTAATTGTACCTTAAGAACGTCCCACGTTCGTAAGGTTGGTCCGGAGCATACCTTAGCTGTCTCTTAACGTAGTTCCAGCACAAGACGCTAGTGACCGCCACTGAGCAGCAGTTTTCAGAATTCAGAGAAACTTAGTGCTATTTTTTTAAAATATGCAAATTGGCCTAGTGTTCATATTGATGATTCTACAGAACAGGGTCACAAAGCTGCTGGATGGCCTAGTGGTAAGGGCGATGACTTTGCAACCAGAGGACGGGAGTTCGAATCCCATATGCAATTATGCAGTTTTGTAATTACATACAAAGGAAGTCTGGAGTAAATATACTTGCAAAAGCAAAGTATATTTTGTTTTTG
>JBBMFX010053926.1:0-11101 GCA_037832545.1 Rhabdalestes septentrionalis
TTACCCCTACAGATGTGGCCATGGATCCCCAGAAGCTGGAGGCTGTGCGTCATTGGCCCCAACCCAAGTTGCTGTAGCAGCTCCAACATTTTCTGGGCTTTGTAAACTTCTATAAGAGGTTAATCCGAGATTTCAGTTCAGTTACAGCACATCTTACCACCATTATCAAACCTGCAAGATCTCCATTTCACCCAAATTCAACTGTCATTCAAGTTTTTTAACCGTTTGTTCCTACTTTTCACCACAGGTCCCATTCTACTCTTGGCCATAAAGTGGGCTCTGGAAGAGTGGTGTCACTGGCTCCAGGGTGGCATTGAGCCATTTACAGTCTGGAACATCCACCAAAATCTCATCTCCCTACAACAGGTAAAACACATGAACCCGAGGCAGGCACAGTAGGCACTGTTTTTTGAATAAATTTATACCCATCTTTCATTAATCTTTCAGACCCCACGCCTGTCCTCCCTTCTCAGCTTGTCATTTGGCCTTTATGATGAGAGCTGGGGGATCAGATTCACCAGGCATACATCTTGGACATTATTCAACCATTGTTGGGCACCCTGGAATCTGTCAGTCCCTCAGATTCATCAGGAGAGTCCTTTGGTGGCCCTTGATGGGCGAAGGCTTCCAGGTCTGGTCCAAATCCACCAACCAGCCTATTTCTAGAAATCTCCAGACTCTTCCAGGCCTTGACACACTTGGTTTCATATTGCATTGGATTTTGTCACTGGTCTGACAAAGTTGAGTGGTAAGGATACCATCATGAACAAGGCTGTGAACCTTGTGGCATTGACTGGACTCCCAATATCCCGGAACTAATATTAGAGGACGAAGTCTGCTTGCATGGGTTCAGTAAGTACATCGTCTTCTACAGAGGGCCCCAGTTCACAGCCAAATTCTTGTGGGCCTTCTGCCTTCTGATTGGTTCCTCTAGCAGCATTTCTTCAGGTCAGACCGAGCAGACAAACCAACAACTGGGGCACATTCTGAGATGCTTTGCAGTTTATCATCAGTGCTTCTTGGCCCGCTACCACATTTGGGTGGAACAATCACACAATCTTAATTCTCCTCCACGACAGGTCTTAGCCCGTTTGAGGTGTGCTACAGTTTCCAGCCTCTGTTGTCCGAACATCAGTAACCAGAATTTTCTGGAAATTTGTGGTATTCACCCGTATGTGATGGCCAAGTCCTGATACAACACAATGAGGTCTCCATTGCCCTCATAAGAATCCCTAATGAGCTGGGTGACTACGCCTGTGTGCTCCAGGAAGCCAGGTATCCCTGGAGTCCCTCCCTTCTGCACTGAGGTGTTGATGTGCCTATTCTGGAGCAAGAAGCCAAGATGCTAGGGGTCCAGGGGCTGAACTGGATCTAGCATCTCTCACCACCTCCTGCATCTCCCTCAGGCGTAGCTCTTTCATGTTGAACACACCTTCTAGGGCCAGTTGGTTAATGAGCACCTGTTGATGCTCCAGTTCTTGGTCTCTCACAGGATCATGCAGGGTGGTGTGGAGAAACTGATCTACTTCCTCTTTAGAGCATGAAATATGTCCACTACACCTGCTGCTTAGCAACTCTCTTGTAAAACCAAATTGGTTGGCTATGAAGGCAGCTTGCTGCCTAGTTTTCTCCCTGCCCCTTCTCCGGTGCCTCTCTGCCCTCCACTGGGTCATGAGCTTCTTCTTGAAGATTTTCGGGAGCTCAGCGTGTGGTGCTTTCTCCTGTTTTCCCGGTCAATGATATAAATGGACAATGAGTATAAATTCAAAACTGATGTGCAGAATGAGATTTAAAATGCTTGCTGCCCAATTCTGAATATTTCACGAGAAATGACTCAAACAAATCTATTGTTGCATTAACATAAATTAAACATGAGAACATTATTCCTTTTATTTAAATATCATTTTGAAGACCATAAAAATGAAAAAGGCTCAATTTTTTCTGTTTGAAGTCTTTATTTGCATTACAAACATTCTTTAATGGTCCAAAATCCAACTACGAGGTCTGACAGTGTGGGCCGAAAACAACGTGAAATGTGTTTACAGTGAAACTGAAAACAGTTCATTCAGTAGTGGCACAATAGAGGAAAATGATGAAAGGACCTTTTTCCAGCATCCAATTTCCTGAATACCTGAGAAGATGTTGCTCCAGTCAAACAAAGAGATGTTTTTTCTAAGGAGCAAGATCATCAATATTCAACAGGTGTATTTCAATGGCCCGCCCACTATGCCCAGAGGGCTAGCCTGTCCATGCTTGTGAAGATCACTGGATTTAGTTTCATTCAGGAAATGATGAAAGATGTTATAAAAAAAAAAGGAAAAAGGCAAGAGTGCCTCTCCACAACTGCATTATCAACTCATCTCATTTCTCTCTGTCTCTCTAACCATTTTCATTGTCTCTCTTTCTCTCTCTCACACACCAAATTAAATGTGATGTCAGTTAACTACTTACACAAACCTAGGCCAGTGTAAGATTTTGTTCATTGTACAACCATTGTACTTTAAACTTTTTTAGGCATTGCTGGCATAAAACATGGATAAAAAGTCACCCACCAGGTAATAGTGATTAATGTGTCAATAGCTTTGATGTTAAATCAGGGGCAGCTTTTTTACCTTATCTTACTTCAAGGGTTGGCCTTTTATGTTTTTGAAAGCCAAAGGGATTTTGGAATTACGAACAAGAATTTTCAGAATTCTCAGATTTCTTGTTGACATCCTTACTGTGGCATTTTCAGATGCAAGCTGAAAATGATAAAAGATGCAAAACTTTTCTGCTAGCTCATTAAGTAAGAAGACATTGCTTATGGTAACTCAGCTTGAGTGCATCAGATTTGGAGCATCAGATACTTACTTAGACACTAGCAGATATTTTATATATTTGAGTGAAAATCATTATTTACACATCATTTGCAGGAAACAAATGTAAATATTCTAAATAGTCATGTATTAAATAAAAAAACAAGAGTAATTATGTATTTAAACTTGTAGCGGGCCTGTTCACTTGACCTAATAGGCACTTTTGATAGATACTTGAATTACTGCACAATTTCTCAGCCAAGACAGATGACCCAGCTGGTGTCTCTGCTGTACTGAGATGCGTCACTTGATCTGTTCAGTGTCAGTCCTACAGTGGTCCTTTCCATTGGTGGATTTGGTAGAGGGAGTCTTTGCAGCCACACATTGGCTGTAGTCAGTATTTAACCAAATAAGTGCAGGCAGGGTACCAAATAAAATTAGTAATAATTTTACGAACAAGGCAGATGTATCTAATAATGCTGATCTTCACCTCAGGAATGCTCTAAAGCACAAAAATATGTTGTATAAGGGTATGGTAGGTGTGAAAGTCTGTTTGCTTTGTCCACCTGTCACAGAAGAAATTAAAATAAAAAGCTCACATTTGTGAGCATGACGAGTGGATTTCCCCATCGTGTAATATTGGATAAGTCACAGTTGGAGTGGGGGAAAAGGTCAAGGAAAGCTGGCCTTTTTCCTCAATCTCAGTCAAAGTCATATTGATTTTAAGGTAGTATGACAAGGATAATCCTGGGTCATGCTTGACTACCTGATTCACCTCATACCTGCACAGCTTCCCTTAACTCTAACCGTAAGCTTAAACACCTAACCCTCACCTTAGGCTTAACCTAAACGTAAGAGTCACAAAGTGTGTTTTGAGTGTGTTAGCGCAGATACAGGTGATTTGAAGCAGTGCCCATGAGAATACTTAGGGTAGTATAGTGTTGTCCTAGCACGCAAAAGTGAAGCTTTGTCCTAGCACGAAAAAAGCCCTTAATTGTGATCAGAGCACGTATTTTAATTAATGGCTGCACGAACACTTGTGAGATTGGGTTGAGACACTCTGCTCCCACCCGCCTCCCCTTCCCTGGTCACAAACTCAGGTTCAAGAGTAGATTCCGTTGGGGTGGTGTATAGTGCCAAAAAGAATAGAATTGTGTTGATGTCCTAATATTTATGGGCCTGCACTGCTCCCACATCTTGGGTTACCCAAAGTAACTGCATCTTTTGTGCAGTCACAGAATCTAGCCATTTTATAGAGCAATTATGCAACACTTGCGAGACCTTCATAACAGAGAGAACATATGATATTGCTTCTCCTTAAAACCGGCACTGACTCCACTTGTTTTGTGTTTCATACACATTCTCAGATCTGATATTTCAGCATGTTCATGCAAAAATTTATTTCAGCGAGACAAATTTAGCAATATTCTGAAACCTCAAAGGCTGTCATAGATTACCAACCACATTTACACAGTTTAAAGTGTGATAACTTGAGCATTGCAGGATGGGTATCGCATCATAATGCATGAAAAGCAAACCAGCAAATCTTGACTTGATTGTTTTAGAGATGAAGGAAATATCGTGCAAATTCACCAAATTACTGCTTTAAAAGCACATAGTGTACTTCTGTTGCTAAGACTACGGATATGCATCAACCTAACCACTGTGGCCACATATATTGTCATGATAATGACAGAATCGTTATAATAAGCAAGATGTGAATCCACTGCATTTTCAATCAAATGGAGACATATTACACTGCATTTTCTCAAAACACACTTTGACTCTATTTCAAATACAGTTTAGGTTTAGTGAAAGTGATCATTCGGTCATAAATGAACACACCACAGCACGAAATTCTTCCTCTTCATTTAACCCATTTGCCATGACTACCTGATCACAGTGTGAACAGCCTAACCTCTAGGCTACTGACCTTCCTACAATCAGCCCTTAGAAATTCCCTATGACTAGCAAAGCTAGTGGAATAATTTGTTTGGGAAAGGGAAGGTTAGCATCATGACAATAGGGATTGTTTCTATCAGATATTATTTGGTAAGTCCAGTGGAGTGAAGACTAATGTGCCCTTGGTGAAACAAGTGATTATATGTTTAAAAATACTAATAAACATTGCTACAGAAAACTTGCTTTTCTGCCGAGTGGAGGCAACCATGAGTGTAACTGTGATGATATATCTTTGGTATGTCTTCAATGGAAGTAAAGGTTTTAGCAGGTTCTCATAATTCCAGCATGACATACACCAAAACAATTCAAATACCAAACAAATCTTGGCTGATTGTACACATTTGGGATAAGGAGAACATTGGTATTACACTTTATTGCTAACAGGTTGCCAACCATCCCTATTTAGCTTTAAAAAAACAGTGCCAATGAATGGTCAGAAAACCAGCATACTCTGAACAAACTTGCATTCTGAATATATTATACCCTACCAAAAGGACAGTGTGGTTGGAGTATGTGAGCTGTGACAAGTGGAGGGGTAAATAAATAATTTTGCCACAGGGAATGCTTTTGTTATATCCAAGCCTGGCCAAGATGTTTTGTACCACAAACAAGCTTTCAGCTGGTCAAACTCAGTACCAACAGTCTTGCAGAATCAATTCACTTGTAAGAACATACATGATATATGCAATAACAAATATTTATGTGTGCATTTTGGAATATATTGGATGAGCATTGTCCTTTTCCTTTGTGTTCAGTTACTGATGTCTTCTTTGTGTTCTCTTCATTTCTTGCTAATATTCCACTATATTAATCGCACTCCATCAAAAATGACTACCTCCTCATTTCAAAGATTTTATTTGGTCCTATCCATCCATCCAAGTGAAAAAAGCAGAATGTACATTGCAGTTCAATCACTCCTGATTAAGCTTTGTAGGTGTCGCTAGTTTAGTGTTGTAGGTGTCACTTTGGTAGGTGTAGATGATGAACTATTTTTATGACATGGTGATGGGGTTTCTTGTTTATAGTCACAACTGGGTGTTTATTAGTGCTGAGCATTTGTTTATTCGTTGTGGATTTTGAGTTTTAGGTATTTAAGGCAACTGTGTTCCTATTTCCTTTGTCAGTCAACTGTCATGTTGGTTTCTGTGCTTCTTTCTCCTCTCTCCTTTTGTTTAGCAGGTTTTCTGGCGCTCTGGTCTTGTTCCTTTTTTTTGTGGAAATTTCAATAAAGTATCTAGAGTGCATTTAATCATTATTTGTAAATTAATTTTCTCTTTCCATAGTTAGGCATAGTCTACGAAAGTTGCTATTAAACCAGCCCACAGTTAAACTATCACTTAGAGATTCAGAAAAAAAGCCTTGTATTCTGTGTTCTTAGCGTGTTTGGGGCTGGTGTTTAGAGCCCAAATGGGACTAACCAGAGGCTTTGAGGACTGACTTGAGAAAGTTAATAACTATGAGTTTTGGCTCAAATGAATGAATGTGCACTTATGATTAACACATTCAAAAATGCATTCAATTCCATGTTGCCACTAGGCCTGGTTTACCTCCCACTTTGACTCTCCATGACTGGGAATGAATGTATGTAAGAGTGTTAAAATGGTGCCTTGATGCAGACATTTCTGTGGCACTTTTAATTAAAAAAATCTACACTTCTCATCCTTACGGAAACTGGGTGCTACAGTTGGAGTAATGGTCTCTGTTGACTAAGTTATGTTTAAGACTAGGTTTTGGCAAATAACTCATTACAGAGTAACATTTTTGTTGACATGTTGTTAAGCCCAAACTGGGCTTAAACAATGATAAGAATTCACAAACAAAGTCTGGAGCACAACTAGCTAAAATTTGCCTCTAGGGCTGAGTTTATGCAATGCAGCCATCACACAATTTGGGCTGCAGAAGATATTTGGCACAACTTTTCCAATACACAGTCAGTTTGAACGAAAATCAGTGAATGGCTCCCAGTGGCATGTGTACATGTTTTATCATTGTTAAAAGTTTATTGTGTAATATTTCAATATGTGTGTAATTTTACATGGAAGATGTGTGATGTTTTCAGACATTTTACCTTTAAAAACAAAATATCTTGTATTATTATTGCTATTATTGGATTTAGGCACCACATGCACATAACATGTAGTGTCTGACCTCTCTTTATGTCTCAGAATTAAATAGGATGCACGTTTAAGGCTAATCTATGTAAGATAAACCTTTATAAATATGTAAGTAAGCTCTGTATTGATTTGTATGCCTTGTGTTGTGGCCCAGTACAAGCTCAGTACAAACCCAGTGTGAACTCTTACACTTAATTATAAATATGTGGGTTGAGATCAATTATTTTAACCCGAACAAGCCAATAAGCAGCAGTTTTTTGAATGGGACATTTAGCATTTTTATTTATATTGCTACATTAAACTATATAAACCCTTATGCTGCTGACATAATGCAGCTACAGAACGTATGACAGGCCTATCATCAGCTTCATGTTTTATTAAAAGGATGACTTTATTTTATGTGGTTATTTGTAGGAAACAACAACAGACTGGAAAATGTATGACAATATTATTTTAATGTCAGGAGCTGAAGATGGCCAATCTGTCCGTGATTACATGTGTATTCAAAGGCCTTTATTTGTTAGTTATCTCCATAGAGCCTCTCTTCTCTTTTTCTCCTGGTCAACCAGGGGTTCGGTTCATTAGAGTTTTTTCCGCCAGTTTAGGTAGTTTTTCCACGCCTCTATTGCCCTTGTCTTGCCCACTAGGGGCTTGGACCTGTAAAATTGCTTTTTGACAACACTGGCTGTAAAAATTACTATATAATGTAAATTACATTGAATTGAATAGAATTTTGCCTTGACTGGCCTTGGAATTAACTGTTCCTGGCATGAAACATGAGAACTAACACAGAATCAGATTGGGTATGGTAGATATATCAATGGGAATTTTAGCAATCACATTTCTCTCTGTGTTGGGAGTTTAAACAGAGGTGGCTATGGCCGCAGTGTCATAGATTTTTCAGGGCCATTGAGTGTCTTGGGAAGCAGGGAACTCAGTTAAAATGTTGTTTAATAATTTAAATAAAGTGTCAAATGTGCCAGGTACACCAGTGCTTCTCTCTTTCATTTACTTCACATTGGAGGCTAATTATGAAGTAGCTTTGTGAATACTGCATATCTAAATCATCACACATTATAATCATGTCAAATTATTGAGATGTCTTGATTAAAATTTCTAATGTGGTTTCTGACAATGTTAAAGGATGGCATATAATACACAGTTTTGTATCAGTTTGTTGGATTTTCACATTCACAGCTACAAATTGCTTAAAATATAGCACATATTTTATAAAATATAACAAACATCTACTGGAAATCCCCTCACAGCCATAATTAAATGCACTGATATATCACTCTTGTACACACAGGCATGACCCTCAAGTTCCTAAATATATGGCATCCTTCTCCATAAAAAAAAAAAAGAAAATCCCAAGCATCTGCCCCTAACTGCTTGTAGCTTTTTAAAATTTATTTGCACCAAAATATCCTTTTTTGTGCCATTATTGTTAATAGTGGATGTATCAATAGTTACTCTGTTTATGTGGAAATAAAATGGACAAATAGGGCTACATTGCTGTGGTTCTCTAGGTTGATATGTATATATGCCAAATAGCTAAATTAAAAGCAGGCTAATTTTGTTTCCATATATGAAATGAATTGTTTCTGAGGAGCAAACGGTGCATTTAAAAAAAATTGCTTACATACTACAATTAATTCTTATTTTGAAAATTCCATGATATGTTTTTTTTTATACATGTCGTTACTTTCAAATGAAACAGTCTTTCAATTCACCAGACTATACAACCAGATTTCTTGTCTGTATGATTGGCTAAAAATATTACATTAAAGCAAAGGCCTTCTTCAAATAAACCACACATTTTTCATTAACTTCAAGAAAATGAAACATTGCTGGAGGAAACAACTCTTCCTTTCCCAATGTTGTAATTGACACAGCCACCATGCCCATTCATCAGACCTCTTGTTTGCCACACATTACGAGGCTCTCCTGTGCACATTTATCCAATGAGCAAAGGGGGGAGGAGAAAGACAAAAAAGCATTTAACTAT
This sequence comes from Rhabdalestes septentrionalis, assembly GCA_037832545.1. Taxonomy (NCBI): domain Eukaryota; kingdom Metazoa; phylum Chordata; class Actinopteri; order Characiformes; family Alestidae; genus Rhabdalestes; species Rhabdalestes septentrionalis. Next base: position 8,880 of record JBBMFX010053926.1, read on the forward strand.
CATTTTAAATCACATTTTTCTGCCCCCTCCATCAACTTCTCTTTTCCCACAAAAAAACATCTGTGTCACAATTAAAAGGCAATCAATTGTTCCAGCTCAGCATTTAAATTCCCCTGCAGCAAGACAGTAGGCGAGGGATGATGAAGAGGCACTAGAAGTGGCAGAAGACAAAAACATGACACAACACACTCTAATGTTCTCAAAGATCCTCCCAAAGGTCCAACATCCGGCAGTCATCATCTGATTTTGGTAGTTTGCAAATTACAGGTCATCTAAACAGTACACAATATGCTGCAGCAGGTTTCTGGATTGTTTAACTGTAACCACTATAACTAATAGTCACAGTTTCTTATATAACACAGACTGCTGTGATCACACGCTTGACCTAATCCTGACGCTTGGTGTTAATGCGGATAACAGAGTGTTTCATGCTCAGACCACAGTAATCTCAGATCTCTACCTCATTACATATGAACTCCATATTCATCAAAATGTAATCACATCCCCTCACTTTCGCATTAGTCATGCAATTACATTGGCACAAGCTCCTAGTTTGATTGAAAACCGCCCAGAAGTATCAACGCAATTTGACACACCATCTTGTCCAACAAACCTACATAACTTAACTGAATGCTTCGAGAACCCTCTTCTATTCACACTAGACTACGTTACACCTCTAAGATGTAAAAAATGTAGATAGAAATTGCTGGTCCCTATTATCAAGACTTCATTGGCTTCTGATATAATTCTGTATTGGTTATATTCTGCTCATGAAATTTAAAGTCTTAATTGGTCTCTCACCCGAATACTTCCTTGAACTTATATCTTATGGTTACTCAGATTTCAAGGTGCTGACTACTTACTAGTCCCTAGAATTATGAAAGCTTCAGCAGGAGGAAACGCATTCTCATATCCCAGGTGCAATGGGAGAAGCCTGCGAACACCTTGGACAGTCAGCAGCACATCACAGGGCCACATACAGACACACAACAATTCAAGCATGCCAGCATGTCGCAGGGCCACATATAGAGAGACAAACATATTTTTGGTGGTGGGATAAACCCAGAACTTCCAGAAGAAACCCATGCAGTCACAGGGAGAACATGCAAACCCCAATCACAAAAACCCTATGCTGAACCCGGGAGTCGAACCCAGGACCTTCTTGCTGTACATCTATGGACACTCAGTGGTTCCAACTCTGGAATCTGTCTATAATTCCTCTAGCTGAGGGAGTTTTCCTCGCCTCTGTTATCTCTGGCTTACTCACTAGGGGCTCAGACATGGTCTCTGTTAAGCTGCTTTGTGACAACTGGTAAAAAGTTCTATGTAAATTAAATTAAATTGGATTATATTATATGAAACTAATTTTAAAAATTGGAAGAATTGGAGCACAGTAAAGTCTTACTTTTATTTACAGCAGGATCCAAAAGATTTATGAATACCAGAATGTGCAGTTGGGCCCAAATTATTTTTTTTCTTCCCCATAGTAATGAATGGTGATAAGTGGTTACTGTCACATTACAGGTGTTCCAGGTATTGCCAGGTGGTTGCTATGTATTCCAAAATGGTTAGTGAGGTGTGGTTAACAGTTTCACTACTAAAAGTAATTTAAAAAATGAGAGCAGTTAAGTTATGTTATATGTTTCCGCTAAAAAAAAAAAGAAAACAAAAATGTTATGATGAAAAACTCTAGCGGCAGCTGACTCGGGATATTATGCATATAAAAATATAACATTAAAGTTTCTGAAATTTTCTAGGTCATAATTTAAATGTAGGCAAGTTGATTATTTTAAAACAGTTATACAAAAAGTCTGTCTCTCTAAATCTGTTCTGCTAATCTTAGGCTTGAAGCACCTGTGCCAATCTGTGCCAACAGGTAAAAAAAAAAACCTCAATTTGTTATTCAGAAAATATTTAAAATGGAAATCAGAATTTCCTCTTGAAGCATCAGAAATTTGGACAACACTGTAAATATTTCCAAGTGGTAACTGTACTCTATTAAATTCCGTATATTCTTTCCAGTACCAAGTCACTACCTGAAGAAATACATCAACCTAGTAGGGGTGTGCAGAGCGGCCTCTATTTGTATCTGTATTTGAATTTGTTAAAAGGGAAAATTATTCGTCTTTGTATTTGTATTCAGGTAAAATGCACAATGCAGCGTGCAAACAATGTCAGAATCTCCTCCTGAACTTGAGCGTGTGATGGGGGGAGGGGGAGGG
>JBBMFX010053937.1:0-11101 GCA_037832545.1 Rhabdalestes septentrionalis
GTATTGCTGAATTTCTTTTATATTCTTTGTTTCTCTCTCTCTCTCTCTCTCTCTCTCTCTCTCTCTCTCTCTCTCTCTCTCTCTCTTTATCCGTCTCATTCTCTTACTCAGCAGCAGGAGTTTTCCGATGGGGGTTGAGGTGAATATTGCACTGAGAGATGCTGCTCTCTCAGAGCTTGTTGTATCAGCTGCTTTTTACAGGCCACACTGAAGTCTAGAGCAGCATGACTTAAGGGCTAAGACAGCCCTTTTATATAAAATGGCAACCTCAAGGGTGCCTCCTCAGTACCTTTAAGGATACACTAACAGTACCATATTCCATTGCAGTTATAGCTATTTAACTGTGTTATTTCCATACACACTGTTTTAATGTTAAGAGTTTACAGTTTAAAGCGTATACCTTTGACCTTTATAAAGGATAAATGTACAGTGGGTGTTGCATGGACTGGTTGAGAATTCAGCTATAATATTAATAAATGCACTAGTTGTTCTAGGCTGCAGCTGCTGTGCTGAGGTGCTGCAGGTACTAGGAGCTGAGGTCTAATAAAATATAAAGGCTTGGAGAACCACCTTTTTAAAATGCAGCCAATACAACTACTTGGTACTGAATCTACCTCAACCTATATACTGTATCTCCCAGCATTAACACCAGGGAGAGGATTTGCCAGAATTTTTCTCAAATTTTTCTCAAATTTCTTAACTGGTGCAAAAAATATAACATGCATAGATATCAAGAGAGTTAACATTGTTTTAAACTTTTTTTTTGTGAAATAACAAGTTAAATTGTTGATCCTAAGTTTCTGGTGTACGTATGTAGCTGCTCCAAACGTCTACCAAAGCAGACCATCGCTCCTGTGTCTCTTAATCGATCCACCAATTGAAAAAAGCTGTGTTAGAATGCTGCATGTGTACTTATGGCAGCATCATTTGTCCAGGAGCTTATTGATATTCTGGTGCTGAGCAGTTAAAGCATGGGCCTTTGGATTGTTATTTTTCTCTCTCTTGTCCATGCAGTGTCAGAGTGCTGTGCTCCACCCGTGCCTTTTTTCTTGTATCTGTTTACTCTCTGTTTTGCCATTGTTTACATTAACGTTACCGTTGCATAAGAGCCGGTGGTTAGGGAGTTGCCCCTGAGATCGGCGAGGCTGATACTGTTTGGGGTGTGGGGCTGATTTCGAGAGCGGTGAGGAGTCAACCAATAAAAAAACAGCATTTCTAATAGTGCACTCTGGCACCTTAAATGCATTAAACTGCATGTTAGGCAGTGAGATGGACCAGCGTTTGGAATTGGAGCTTCCTCTGTTCCATGTCTTCTTGTCAGTGAATAAGAAGCTTCATACTGACTTTATTGTTGGTTGTGCTGCAGACGTTGCTCAACACAAGTGCATACACACTTCGAACAGATCACTAAAAAGTGGAAACAAAATCACTAAAAGCCTAATACTGATTTTTTTCATCGAAGTAGATAATTAATAAATGTGATAGTATATTAATTTAATTATTTAAACTAGATTAACTAGATTTTTTCTTTGCACGTAATGAGTGTTTGTGACAAAGTGTAAGCCTCTTAGGAGACAGTTTTGCTTTTGCATGAAGTGTTAACAGAGCTCATCAGCCATCTCACTCTGTTTTCTCTCTCTCACACACACACACACACACACACATACAGACAGACAGACACACACACACACTTTCACCTTGCCAAACCTGTGATAATACCCACTGTACAAATCTCAGTCACTGTAGCGTAGCATCACATCCCCTCAGAGACTGTTCAGAGATGATCTGTCATTTGCTCGTTGAGGTGCAGATGAGCATTACTTGGCCCCTGAAGCTGCAAGGCTGTCATAGAAAAGAGTAAAAGAAGAAACAGTGTAAGCAACTCATTCCGTAACTCTCTGCCACCTGTCACAGCCCACTAGTATTTACAAAAACAAAAAATGAATCACCTTACTTCTGGATTATCATGTTTTACCTGTAGCTCATTTAAATTATTCTAAAAATGACACCAGACTTACATCAACTTCCAAACTGGCCATTAAGGTCACATTTTAGCAGGTAGATATGATGGAATAACTAAATATACTGGAGCAAGCCAGAAATGAACAGAGTACAGTTCAGCACACAAGCTGGGCTGTGAAATATTTAATAATATAAAATAACATACAAAAGATTCTGATAGTGTGACAGTTATTGTTCCATCCTTAACACGAAAGGAACGAATTGCCAATATTAAAGTATATCTAATATTAATGTTTGGAATTGCTGATATTAGAACACATTTCATTTAAGGTTCAGGGCATCTTTGCTGTGCTTGTTTCTTTGTTTTGCAATATCACAACAGAACTGCAATATAACAGCAATAAAAAACTCGAGGTCATGTGCCAGCAAGCTTCGATATCACAGCTTGGACTGCACAGTGGCACAGCGGTCAGCGCTGTTGTTTCGATCTGAGTGTCATTTCTGTGTGGAGCTTGCATGTTCTCCCTGTGTCCCCATAGGTTTCCTCTAGTTTCTTCTAACCACAAAGACATACAGGTTAGGATTAGTACTACTGTCCTGACCTTGACAAGGCCACTGTAAGAAAAACCTGGAGCTGGTCCCTGAGTGAGTGTGTGTGTGTGTGTGTGTGTGTGTTTGAGTGAGAGAGAGAAAGAGAGAAAGAGACAAATTACTTATAGCTGTGATGTTATTTGTGCAAATAATTACATTATTAATATCATAATGTAATAATGTAACCTGACATCGGTATGAAAAATGTGTAATAAAATAAAAAAGCATAAATTTACTTATGGTTGGAGAAGTATAAATGGTTGGGGAAGTAGGAATGTGAAAAGTGTGTCTGACCTTAGAAGTGGTTTATGGTTCTGACTTTAATAGACTTGTTTTTGTATTATTTTGGTTCTGTGTAGAGCAATACAGAATGTGCGGTTGGTTGCCTGTGCATGAGACACTGAAATATTTTCAGAAATTCGGGGAAGGGTGTATTGACATAATGGAGTTTGTCTCAAGGTGCCTTTTAAAATAAAAAGAAATGAAAAGCATAACAATGGAATCTGAGTCACACCCCCAGATGTCTCATACATCAGGCTGTTATTTTTGCTTTAGTGTGTTTTCCCAGACAGAGATTATACCTAATCCTGGTCCAAGAGGAATTATTGGAGGAAAATCAGCAGGAATTCCACAGTTTAGTCCACAATTAGGCTTAATCTACTGTGTGACTGGGAACCCACCCACTAGGGGAAGTAGCAGTAAATCTGCTTTCGCTAACAGTGCTTCCTCAGTAAAGCTGCCATCACCTCCCAAATATTCCTGTAATGTGACCAGCAGGGATTAGAGCTGTCTGCATGATAAATGTGCTGCCGTTCAGAAAGAACACGTCCACTGCGTAGTTAAAAGCCTGAAGCGCATCATTTACACTCATGACTGCTGTAAAGCCTTTGAACAGTCCAACACAATACTGGAAGGTGCAATGCTTGGAGCTTATCTTATTTATATATGAGCAAAAGTAACATAAACCTAAACTTTCGCTTCATACCGCTTGATTCTTACTATGGTCATGGGGACCCGGAACCTATCCTGGGATACACAGGTGGGAGGTAGAGACTCTGCAGGGAAGGAACCTAAACCTAATTCTAGGAATTTTTCAGCATATTCCAAAATGTGTTCCAACAATATAAGACTGGTATGTACTGTAATTTTTTAGATAATTTTGATGTACTGTATATCATTCCAAAACCAGTTTTAACTCCTGGTGTTACTCTTGTTACTGACATTTTTCATTTCAGCTCAAGTTTAACTCTTTTTATCCCATTCCATTCAAATTTTATTACAGTGATATACTGCAAATTAGACATGCTTGGTTAATTTTTTAAAATTTATAAACAAGGAACAAAGCTGAGTTTTTTTTGTTTGTTTAAGTTAAATTTATAGGAACTTGAGTTTAATATATTGGAATACAGGCCAAAGTTTACAATGTTTTTCCCCAATATGTTAAATCCAACAAACATAGTAGCTCTGTATTAAAATGTGCAGAAATGAGGCTCCCGAGTGGGGCTCGGACAGACTTGGCTGTTGGGTGAGGAAGCATGTTCTTGCCTATACCCTCTCAGACTGGAAGCATTGTGTGATTAGTGGATGCTTGGAATTGGTCACAACTAAAAATTGGTTAAAAAAACACATTTTCACAATGACAATCAACCAAAAGTGACCAGGGGCACCCACACATTTGTATACAGCTGTATGTATTTGCATATAGAATTACACAGTATCCAATACTATTGATTATGCTTACAGTTAATTTTCATTTTGCCCGAACACACTTGACTTACTTCCTTTCCTTTCTTTTTTCAAACCATAATAAAACATATCATCTTTTAACAGCTGGCCATAAAATCATATCAGTTAAAAGTGTAGAATCTAAATTTTAACCAAATTTGTTGGTTTATTATAATGACTTAGGACTGAAAAAAAATGCATGTAAAGTAACAGGATTCTTTTGTCATTGCCAGCAATAGCTGTGGTTTCTACGGGTTAAGCAAGGACTCCTCATATTAATGTTAATCCTGCACTGAGTCATATTGACAGTTAAGGTGAACACAACCACTTGAAAGGTAAAAAGGATTACAGCACAGATGCGCTAATCACAGGAGAGGAAAGCAAAGCGTGAGATGAAAGACAAGCGGTGGAAGGCGGAGGATGATGGAGTAAACAGGTTTTTTGGTGGAGTCTTCATGCTACTCTACACTGTTGGCCCTTTGAAGCCTTGACCCTGGCTAAATCTGTAAATCTGGTCTAATAACATCATGGGAATGGCTAATCCACCTGTCAGTTATTATCTGCGCACCAGCTGCCTGTTTCTTATTCTCAGCTGCTTTAAAGGACCAGATCTGACAGATTTCCTGCAAGGATCTCAAAGCCTGGGAAAGGTTGTCTAGCTTCCTCTAATATGTAACACTGACCTGGAGCCCAGTCATCATTTGGGATCAGAATCTCAAATAATCTTCTATTGACTTAGTACTAGTCTAACCACCCGCTGCCTAGGGTGTTATCTCATGTGATAAAAGAACTGGGAAAACTGATGTGTGCCATGCATCTCAGGAAGTATATTGTAGTCGGTGAAAGGCCAATGTTCATCATCTAAACTCTTTACATATATGAGGAAAAGTAATTGAAAGTCACTTTTCTCCACACTGTCCAGATTGTAATGGCAAATTATAAAGTTACATCCTGTCTCTAGAGGTCAGTGATGTGATGGTGTCTAGACAGATGCTACTGTGCCTTATGACCCCTATAACGACATGTTCACTTAGTTCCTGCTGCGATATATGACCTTACATAAACATGTGTGTCCAAATCATAACTCACTAAAATGCTACCCCTTTTACACATCTGTTTTACTGTTTTATTTTTATTTTTGTCTTGTTACCTTATGAATTGACGTGTTCCTCATCCCTGAGTAAAAGAGGGCACTTGGTTGCTTTAAACTGATGCAACTGCCTAAGCTGTCAGGAGGTTGCAGTTTTAATCCCCAGCGATGCCACAATCATGCAGAGCTGTGAGTGCAGGAGAAGACAGTTGGCTTTCTCCAGGGAAGATGACCCTCCCTCTCCCCCACTTCTTAGCATAATGCAATACAAATGTGACTCAGCTTCACCCTCCCAGCTTGGTAACTTGGTAACACACACACACACACACACACACACACATATATACTCCATACAGAATTCCCTTATTTATCCTCTCTATTGAGCAGATATACATCTCTGCTTTTATAATGGAATGCAGAAGTGGAAAGCAAATTCTATTTTCTGTCCACTTGGGCAACCTCCAATCGCAGTTGTAGTGATTTGATTATACTGCAGTCACCAAAAATGCAAAGGAATGCAAAGTGTAATCAATCTCTTTAGAAAAAAATAGCAGTCATCAGAAAACTTGTAACGCAACACACAGGAATGGCCATGGCTAATGGTAATAGTAGAGCACACAGTGCCACCAGAATGTTCCTTCCACATTTTCTTGTATTACAGGCTTATTCTAAAATAGATTTGTGTATAGTTATCGACTGTGAAGCATGGTGGTGGCAGCATCATACTGAGTGGTTGTTTGTCTTTGGTAAAAACTGACCAACTTGTCTGCATAGAGGGTAAAATGACAACAGTTAACTAGAAAACATAAAATTCCTGAAGTAATTTTGAAAGGGACTGCCGCCAAGACACCGCCTGCAGACTCCCTAGCAACCATCTTATACACATCCCACACATTATCACTAACATGTAATTGTGTTTCCAATAAATTTGCGTCCCATGACTTTTGTCCATATTGTTCAGTTTACACATGTATTTCATTGGGAGTGTGGCCTGAGGCCTCATGTGAAATCTCATGTCACTGTACAGAGCTTTTAAGTTTCATCACCTGAAACTGCATTCATTTCAATGGGGCGAGTTGTGTCCCAATACTTTTGTCAATATTGTTCAGTAAAAACCTGTGTGAGTGAGTGTGTGTGTCTGTGAGTGAATGTGGGTGAGTGAGTTTGTGTGTGTATCTTTCCAATACAGTTGTATAAAAGCTGCGTCCCGAGACTTTTGTCCATATTGTTCAGTTTGAACATGTATGTCATTGGGGGCATGGCCTAAGGCCTCTTGTGAAGATGAATAAATTTCGGTCACTGTATTCATTTCAGTGGGGCGAGTTATGACCCAATACTTTTGTCCATTCTCTATGGGGTTTCGACCATTTTTTGGGTGCGTAGCGTCGCCACGGTAATGCGGAGTGCTTATAAAAGTAATAACACACCTCGCAGTGACGAGCCGAACGATTTGATATATAGGTTGTGTGGGTATGCGCTCCCATTCATTTTCATGGGGCAGTCCGTTAAATATAGAGAAATTCTATATTATATAAAGCCCAGTCTATATTATATAAAGCCCAGTCTTGAAACCAACCAACTTGAAAATGGCCATCTACCTGTGTTGCCCATCCAAACTGACTGGGCTTGGGAGGATCTGCAGGGAAGAATGGGAGAAAATATCCAAAAACAGGCGCCAAATTGGAGAGGCATACCCAAGAGGACTTGAGGCTGTGATTGCTGCCAAAAGTACTTCAACAAAACATTAAATCATGAGTGTGAATACTTATGAAACACTGTATTCAGGGTGCGAACTAGGGCGAAACAGGGGGAGCTATAGCTCCCCAAGTGGTGACATAAGCTCCCCTGGAAACATGATTTGTGAAATATTGATCTGATGACCAAAGAAATGCCATTTTGGGCATGGGTTTTCTCACAGATTTAAAATATTAAAATAATATTATATTTAGAGCTTATTACTCATAGCCTGCTTGCACAATCGTGGGGTCGCTGCCTGCAGCCCCACCCAACAACCCCCCACTCACACGAACTTGCTTCGTTAGTAATACATGTTTACAAGGCACTGTTGCTGACAAGAAGAATGCAACAAGATACAAAATTCTTTGTCACATGCAGATTCATACAAGTACAATACACAATGAAACGATTCTTCTGCATTTAACAATGCACGTTGGGCTATTTCTTTAAAAAGAAAACCAAAAAAGCTGACCTAGAACACCAAATGTCTGCTGGTGGTAGCACATCAGATGTAGGGACGGTTGCTACCGAACTGAGAGAGGTAGCCAGCATTAGTGTATTCATCAATAATAATGCATTGATTAATAATAATGCCAGATTGTTCATGGTTGGTGTCCTTGGCTAGTATTATCGCGTGTGTTCAGCTCTGTGTACAGCCCTATAGGTTATAGCCCATGTGAAACAATGGTAGCTTTTTAGATGGGAAGCCTAAATTGAAGTTGATTTAATTAAACAGTCAAATGTTACTTTGATGGTCCGTGAATTATTTCAGGTGGATTGAAGTTTGCATATACATATGTGCAGATTCTTGGGAAATCTGAAATGTACCTGATTCATCGGGTCATTTCATGTAAATATTGTACAGACCTAAAAAAAAAGGCATCACCCGTATGCACTGAACCAGCATTAAAACTTTGCCCCTCGCCATCAAAGGGTTATGTATGTAGATATTTTTGGAAAAATTATACTTAAATCTATTCTGGAATAAGTCTGTAGCATAACAAAATGTGGAATATGTGATGGGGTGTGAATACTTTCTGGTGGCACTGTATGTCACATATCAGTCTATACACATCACTACTCAGCACAAGGCCTAGACTGTAGTCAGCAGCCCCCAGCCTTGCATCAGTCTGGTTATGAGTGGACATTACTTTCAATGAAGGTTAATTAACCAGATTCATAATCAAGATTAGCACCAGCTGTGGGTCTGAGAGATGTGAGCAGCTGGGCATTTGATTTTACATCCTGCCTCATTTCATGAAAATGTGAAAATAATGTTAAATCGTGTGTTCTCAGTTTGGGAGTCAGTGTTATGAGTTATGAAAATGTCAGTGCCTTTTTTTCTTTGAATTGCATACTCAAATTTAACGCTGTAATTTCTTAAGTAACTGGCCTTAATTCCTACTGTATACTTATGGTACTAATCACTTAATTCTGTTGTTTATTGTTGAGCAAATGTGAGTTCAAGGACAGAATTTAGAACATTTATATCCTTCTTAGATATCTAATATGTCAACCTTTCTTGCCAGTGAATAAACCCTAAAGAGGGTCACATAAATGCCATGCAGAGGTCACATGGAGGTCTATCAAATATAAGATTTTTCTGTATTACGGTGCAAACGCACTCCGAGTGGTTTAATTTTTAAAGTAAGTTTCTGTTCATCAGCTCTTGTTTTTCTTTTTTTTTCATTCGTTTTTTTTCAGGGTTTGTCGTTCAGCCTGCTGTCCTCACATTCTTTATAAATGTAAACATTTTATCATGTCATCCACAGGCAAGCAACAGGTCACTGAGGGGTTACTAGCGTGTGATCAGCAGAGTAATTTAAGGTGACAGTAGGTCATAAAGCCGCTCTTATTTGCTTTCTTCTGAGTAAAATCTGTTGTTTTTGCCTGGTGTGTGTTACCTGGATGCTGCTTGTGCATGTGTAGGGGCTGTGTGGGTGTTTGTGTGTGGGTGGGTGTTTGTGTGTGGGTGGGTGTGTGTGTGCTTGTAGTGGCTGCTGCTTTTCTGCTCCGGCACTGCGGCTGAATTGAAGTGATTCAGTAAAGGAGCACTAAATGGGAGATGAATATTTAAACAGGTGTGAGCAGCTTCCCAAAGAAAATGTTTGCTTTCGGATAGCCGCACGCTTGTTTTTCTCAGGTGTGCGTGTGTGTGTGTGTGTGTGTGTGAAATTTGAACAGGGCTTTTTTCCCTCTTCGAAGCCTCTTCTGAATGCTTCTTCACTGATGCGGTATCTTAAATTTGGGTGACAGTACAGAAGCGAGTAGGTGTGCACTTGTCCACTGAAGCCAAACATGAAAGAACAGTTCCTGAGCACAGTGACAGAAAACAGAATTAACAGAAAACACACACACACCCACACACCCACACACACACTGTACTGAAGCAAAAACTCACACCCCTCTCTGTCTCTCCCGTTCACGCCCTTTTTAATTTTTCCTGTTTGTCTCTCTTTCTCTCCTTCAATTTCTCTGTCAGTCTCTCGATTCCATTCATTCTCTTTTTTTTCTGTCACTCTCTCTTTGTTTTGCACCCTGTCTCTCTTTTTCTCACTCTGCCTCTTTTCTGTGTATTACAACCTCACTCTCTCTAATTCCACCGAATGATGTCAGTCTTTACGCCCCTTCCTTCTCTCTCTCTCTATCCCTCTCTCTCTTTCCCTCTCTGTCTTTACCTCACTTCCTCTCTCTCTTCCTTTCTCTTTCTCTCTCTCTCTCTCTCTCTCTCTCTCTCTCTCTCAATCTATCTATCTCTCTGTGCTCTCTGCCTGTTCTTCAGAGGTGTGCACACTCCTCGTTGTCAAGGTTGATGCGTGTTTTTTCCCCATCCTCATTTTTGAAAGTCACACCTAATTTCGCACTCCAGTACCCACAGACTAACACACAAACTGCAGTTAAGGCCCTTCTTTTCCTCTCTGAACCATCAGGCCACCTTGGAGTTCATTCTATTTTGTGTTAGAATAGCTGATACAGAATGTTGATCTAATTTAATGAAAATGATTTATACCTGAGCTGTGTTTTTCATCCTAAGCAGCAAATGTTACACTTTTTAGCCGAAGCAGGACATTCATCTGTACACATGGAGATATTCAGCTATGATGTCATACTAAGCAATGTGTCGATGCCACACAGGTGGGGTAGAAGTGCAGTGAGGCATTGATCTGAACGGGGTGATTCTACTGCTTAGCTTGTTTGGTTTTGATTAGTATTGATTATAGTCATTTTCCATTATAAGATTCATTATCACGACTTCATAAAAACACACCACAAATGAGCACAGAATAACCACTTGTGATTTCCTAATGAAACAGATTTAAAAAATATATTGGTGGTCTGCACCAATTCCACGGCTATTTCTCTAGCATGTGCACTGTGTGAATGTTCTTCAAACTTTTAAAAGCCTTTTCTGTTTCACATAATTATTTGCAAAAAATCAATTGGAGTGTTTTTATGGAACCAGAAGTGGTTAACTTTGGTCCCTTTTGGAAACCATGAATTTGTGAATCCTTGTTGGTCTAGAGTCTTGTTTTACGACCAGAAACAACCACTTTCTACCACATTCAGACATGAAAATCCAAAATCAATCTATGTCCCTTTGCTATGTAAATCCATTTACCACCTACCATCACTTGAATGAAGTTGGATGATAGTGGAATTGGATGACTTTGATAAATTCAGTTGTATCCTGAAGCAGTTTTCAGTTTCATCATAGACCGAACTGCAAGCACTGTTCACTAACCTCCACCCACAGCTCACGAAACACCAGAAAACGCACAAACATACCCGGCATTTCAACATGAGCTGTCACTTTGATATGTCACTTTCTGACCTTCCTCATTCCTGTGTGGGCAGAACCTTTTTTTATACGCTGGTGGATAGATATAGAGGCTGGCGGACCATAGTAGCTACACACGCACTCCAACACACACACACACACACACACACACACACACACACACACACACACACACACACACACACACACACACACAC
>JBBMFX010053967.1:0-11100 GCA_037832545.1 Rhabdalestes septentrionalis
AGATTGTATTCCTTTAGAACGGCAACTTTTTCTTTGCATATTAGACAGGTGGCATTTCCATTAAACTCCACAAAAAAATACTGCAGTGTCCACCTTTCCTGAAACTGTCTGTGTTCATCATCCACTTTCCTTTTCGGTTTGGAATAAGACATTTTCGTTCACAGCCAAACAAAAATAAACTGCTAATACCCTGAAACTAGCTCTCTTCTTAGCATGTCCGCTGGCGCACGTAGGTTTTTTATGCTATCACCGTATTCATTTTTTAACCGTGTTTTTGTTTGTGTTGTTTTTGCATATTGAATGAGTAGTTTAAATTGCTATAAAATAACTACAAAAATGATAATTAAAATTAATTTTAAATATTGTTAATTAATATTTTGCGTTATAATTTTAACGTCAGTTGCGGGCCGCAGGAAGGGGGAGGGAGGGCCGTAAATGGCCCGCGGGCCGGCAGTTTGAGACCCCTGGTGTATAATCTCTGATCTTTAAATGATTTGATTAATTTAGATTGGAGTTATATAGGACAAAATGCAACGTGAAATCTAACAATTCACCTCCGTTTGAAACCATAACCTTAATTTACATGAAACTCAAAGGAGGACTGGAGATACTGTATATGCAGTGATAGAGGAAATCATTGATATAGGCAGTATCAACCTTTCTTTTCTTGATTTAACATTTGATAATAGCCTGAGAAAATGTATTTTGTCGTAAAAATAGCATTTTATTTAGTAATTTAACGAATGTTAATCTCTTGGCATTGAATCTTTTATAACATTAGAAAGTCAGTGCAGCTGATCCATCACTTTCCGATCAGGGCTTTGCGATGCACTGGGAGCATTTTCATCAGAATCAGAATCAGAATACTTTATTAATCCCGGAAGAAATTGTTTAATGTTCCTGTATGAAGCCCAAAGTGTGTATAAACATGACAGTTGGTATGTGTGTGATCTGAAGGTACTTGAACACATCCGGCTGCCCCTGATCAGCCCCTACTATATTCATGATGTAATCGAATCTCTGGACGTGGTGAAGGAGTCTCAAAACTGCCAGAAACTGATCTCCGAGGCCAAGGACTACCTCTTGCTTCAGGACCGGAGAGGAGAACTCTACAGCCCTAGGGCACGGCCTCGCAGGGCCACAGGTATTTTCACACTCACAAACCCCAGGCATGTCCTTTTGTTTGTCTTGTTTTTAATATTTTATTCCTTCCATAAGTTCACAATATTGCAACATTTTTAATAGAATAAATAGGAAATGTCGGGTGTAGTATGTGCAACTTTTTAAATAAAATAATCATATAGAAAAATATCAGTCATATATATATATATAGCTCAAGTGGAACAACTGGAAAAATGTTTTAAGAACTGCTGACAATATATCTTCTGATTTCCAAATAAAAATATTTGAATAGTAATGGCAATACAGTATATCAAAATAAAATAAATGATGCAGTGCTCACAAAATTTGAATAATTCAAAAAACAAATAGCAATAATTTCCTTCTACTAGTGTTTTGCCATCCAGCTGGTCACACTGCAAGAGGAGAGTGTTGATTACAGCAGTGGTTTTATATTTTTCCTCATTAAATATGATGTGATTCAGGTGATAAGTACCTCCTAAAGCAGAATGAGGTGCTTGTGTAGAAATTTACCAGACACTGGTATGGAATGGTTTTCATACTCAGAGATGCTGATTTAAATATAAATAAGTGATGTTCAATGTGTATCACTCCTGTACAAGACTGCAGAATCCTAACTATGAGCTGATAAATAAATAAAAACGAAGAAATGAAGACAAAAAAAACCCCTCTGAGAGGTGGGCTGTACCAACATAAAAATGGCACAACCTGTGCTTTATCCTATGATTATCAAGAACATACTGCAAAGGTTATTCTACCGCACTGCTTAATGTGAAAACTATTACTTTCTTATGAAACTTTATACATCCAAACTCTTTATACATCAATACTTCAATATTAATTCTAATTTCTGCTGGCAGGAATATTAGATTTTCCATGTTACCATCAAGATAACAGCAAGAGAGTTTTAAGTACTACAAAGACCTAGTCTACAAACAAACTTTGAACAAATAAAGCTTTTAAAAGACATTCATTTAACCTTAACATTGTATGTTCCTAAATTATTCAATAAACACTGCAACTTAAACCTTAACATTAAAATATTACTGGATTCGTTTGTTAGCCCATCTAATACTTTTGCCATTTTACTATTTTAAGTGTCAACATTAATTTACTTAATGTTGGTAATTCAGTTCAATATACTGTCTAATGTATAACGTGTATGATAATATAAAGCAATCCAGACGTATGTCAGAATCCAAGTACATGAATTTGAAATTTGAGATTGGGTAAAAACCTGGAGCTTTTTAAAACAAGATGAAGACCTTTATATCTAAAACTGGTGGCTACGTTCTTTGCTAGCTTAATCACTGCTGTGCAAAACTAAAGAAGCAAAATTAATTGGTCAACTGATTAGCTTCATTTAGGATAAAGGGGTTATTACGCATAAATTCACTGAACCACTATATTAAGGATTATAACTTTTGACTGAACCAATATTTTAAGAATGTAAGTTATGTCTTGATTTGAGCCTGTGGTTTGTGCTGCATTAGTGTTTAGTGTGCAGCTGTTTGAAGAGTTCAGCCTGAGGCTCAGTGTGCGTTTCTTGGTCTCTGACAGGCACAGCTGAGGTAATAGTGACGGTAGGAGGGGAGGATGATAAGGTCGTGCTGCGGAGCGTGGAGAGCTTTGACCCTTTAACCAGTCAGTGGAAAAGCCTGGCTTGTCTTCCCTTTGCCGTCAGTAAGCACGGCTTAGTGGTGTCAGGTGAGTGGGGGCCCATGTTCATATT
The DNA here is from genome assembly GCA_037832545.1 of Rhabdalestes septentrionalis. Lineage (NCBI taxonomy): Eukaryota > Metazoa > Chordata > Actinopteri > Characiformes > Alestidae > Rhabdalestes > Rhabdalestes septentrionalis. The sequence continues at coordinate 2,873 of JBBMFX010053967.1, forward strand.
AGTTTGTACTTTATGGTTCATCTTTCATTCCTAGCACACTATTGTTTTTGACCTCAATGTGAGATCTGTGACACATCAGGAGAGAGAGGAAATGGTTGAAACTCCAGAAAAATCTGTGTAGAGGTAGTGAGTAGGTGATGTGATGCGTACGGATGCTGGGAAGGCATAAAAAGAGCCAATAAACAAACCTGTAGCAAAACACACAGCAGACTCATAAAACAGAATTCTACACTCTAAATGTCAGTTCAGTTAGTGTGACTGTTTGATGTGGGTTAGTTAAACATAACCAGCCCATGAATGTTGCTATGCTGTCAGTCATCCCTATAAAAGGCCTGGTAAGAGCTGGGGAGCCCCCAGTGGCATTGTGGGTGCAGTTCAAGTTCTTTTTTTTTTTTGCGTAAACTTTTATTGCCCATAAACGCTGGATTTGTATTTAGTCACGGAAATGTATCTTCCAGTTTTTACTTCTTTATCCTGTCACTGTCATAGGAAATTCAGTTTTGCTTTCAGCCTAGAAGTTACTTCATATAATATCTCATTCAGTTGTGTTTTTTTTCACTTTGTCTTTCTAAGCTCTGCTGGTTGTCCTGATTTTTTCTGAGCAGGCTCTATGCTGTATCTGGCTGGTGGAGAATTCCCAGACGGATCAGCCAGCAGAGAGATGTGGCGCTACGACCCCTGCTTTGACTCCTGGTTAGAGATGGCCCCCATGAATGTGGCAAGATCAGAATTAGGTGAGGCTCAGATAGAAAAACAATACAGATCACCTACCCCACTCTTGGACATTCTTACATAGTGAGACTCATCAGTGTCTAGAGATTTTCATTTAAGGACTTTTATGGTGAAAATGTTTAAAGCCTTTTGCACATTTCAAAGCATACAGTCAAATGTAGTTGTTTGGGCACCTTCTCTGCACAGTAACTGTAATGCAGAATAACTGACTCAGTTAGACATGTGTTCCTTCTATAGGTTCACATCTTAACAAGATATGAAGGTATTGTCATATGAGAACAAAACATTTTATGTGAGACTTTTGAGGAGGAAAACAGCTAGTCATCACTGTCATCAGTGGACATATGCATTATTATTCATGACGACCTAGCTATTTTTCTTGTGCCAGGCTTTGAAAATGTAATTATTTGCAACCCTTTAATCTGAACAGAACTGTGCTTCTGATTCAGCCAGGTACCACAGCAGCTTGGGTTGGTCATTTTTGTTTGAACTCCCACAGGTCTGGTAATGCTGGATGGATACGTATTTGCAGTAGGAGGCTGGGAGGGCCGCTCCCGTCTGGACTCGGTCGAGTGCTATAATCCACACACTAATACCTGGCAGTTTGTGGAGTCTGTCAAAATGGCAGTCACCAGTCCAGCTGTGGTTGCACTGGATGGATTGCTTTATGTCACAGGTAGGGAATACATTTCACTGTTCACACCCAAAGTCATTACTGTCACCACTAAATACAATGTAATTAAAAATTTGCTTCACACTACCTTAATTTAACTCTTTTATTTAAGTTGCAAATTTGAAAAACTAAGGGGAAATTTCAGTAGTTTTACCCCTTAATCAGCCTTAATCTGTGCACTTTTTCCCTTAATTTTCCTTCATTTCCTGTATGGGAGATAAAGGTCATAATTAAGGTAAAACTAAGGGGCTTGGTTTGGTAGTGTGTTGCTTTCATATGTGATTGTTTTTACAAAGTTGTCATATAAAGGGATGTCCTTCCAAACTGCAGGAGGTGCCGTTCTGGAAGACGGAGATGGAACTGACCTAGCACAAGTCTACAATCCTAAAACGCACTTGTGGACAGAGGTTGCCCCCATGCAAATCGCTCGCTCTGGGTCTGCAGCCTGCACCCTGAAGGGCAAGATTTATGTAATAGGTACAAAAAGGAAAAGCTGTTTCTCCCATTGCTTGGCAGTTACTTTGTTCAACATTCCTGATCGAATTTTAATTTGCATTTCTTCTGCCCAGGTGGCTGGCATGCCTCCACTGAAAACACAGACAAAGTGGAATGCTATGACCCCAAGAGCAACAAATGGACTATGTGTGCTCCAATGAAGGAGCGGCGTTATCGGCCCGGAGTAGCAGTTGTGGATGGGAAGATCTATGTGTTAGGAGGAGAAGAGGGCTGGGACAGGTCAGACATCATGCCAGATTTTATAATAAACCTCAGTGTTCATCAAATGTTTTTGTTCTCTTTGCCAAGAACAATTAATACAATCCTTAAAAACGTGCCACATTTGAGCCATGCCAAAGAAGTAACATTTTGGGCACCTAGCATTTATTTTTTCATAACATAAAGGATCTTTGCAAAATGCTCTTCCAAGAACGTCTACATTATAGAGATTACTTCAACTATTAGAAAATGTTCTTTAGGGATCCAAAAATATTTTTTGGCATCCTGCAGAAAATGCTTTCGAACTATGGACTACAAAGAATTTTCTGTAAGTGTAAGTCCAGTATTCCTCTAATCTTTGGTGTTTGTGTGTATACGGATTGCTGTCACAATCAAAAGGTTTAGCTAAGTGGAATACCCAAGTAGCAGGGGTGCAGGTCACAATGCTAGTATGAATAACAGTGTAATGATGGTTCATACCACAGCCCAGGAAGGAAAACCCCTAGCTGGTTCCACATGTAGACTTTAAATGATTTAAATCATGCAGAGATTTTTTAATCAAGCAATCTTAACAAGCCTAATTCTATGTGTACATTCTTTACTCATCAGGTACCATGATACCATCGAGCGGTACTGTGAAGAGACTGACAGCTGGGAAATCGTGGGTGAGATGCCCACTAGTCGTAGCTGGTTGAGCTGTGTTTCACTACAGCTGAGGAAAGACACTCATATTGCCAGCCACCCCGGCGCCGCCTCCGAGACAGAGTTCCCCGTGGACTGAGGGCATCAGGGTACCTTTGTGCATTTAAGCCTCATGCTCTGAGTTCCTACCACACCCAGCAAACGCTGCCGATGTGTGCGCCCGAGAGAAGGCCCAGGGCGGCTGCTCTTGACGTGCTCGCCGGATGTAGTTTTCAGTTTGCTGCTTGGCAGTGGAAAAAAAAAGACACGCCGACCCACTGACCGGTCTTAAGATACTAGTTGTGTGGTAATCTGTCCTCTGGGTCCATTCCATAGTCATGGATGGATAGAAATCAGTGGTTGTAAGAGTGTATGTGTGTGCATAGTGTCATGTACATCACGCCCTGAATCTGTGAGGGGGGGGAAAAAAAAAAAACAAGATATACAGGGTTCCATGTGTTAGCGCTGAGCACCTCATGATTGTGTAGTACTGACGTGGTCTTGCCCTTATCAGTCGCATTTGTGAAATATTTTTGTACTCCTGTTTTGAATGGTGGTTTTTGTATTTATAATGTTTAGGTATTATGTGGATGTAGGTTATATATGGGATATTGTTTAGCAACCACTAATTATTAATACGAAGACATGGACAGAAATCACTTTGATAGCACATTGATTAAACTTCAGATGCAGCTACTAAAGTGTCAAATTTTGAATTTGTGCTTTTCAAATGAAAATTAATTGGCCTTATTCAATATTGCTGAGTAAATTTATACAGGCCAAACATTCAGAATGGTGTTGTCTTCAAAATCTGTCAGTGATGTTTTCTGGATTACTGTGTTATTAAAAAGTATCTAATATTAATGTTGGTGTGTTCTGTATATGTATAAACTTACCAGTGATTTTCTACAGCCCCTATAAATAAAAAAATAGGCATTGCTAAATGTTTTGCAGCTGTCTACAGAAATCGTACCAATGGTTTCACTAAGTACTGTAAATACACATGATGCAGGCAAACATTGTTTATTAAAAAAATGAAAAGTTACAAGGGGATTGTGTGAATCGCCAAGTTGAATTACTACTAACAAAATAAAAATCATAGCTTTCAAATAGCTAGCAAAACCAAGCTAGCCTTACAAGAAAACATTTTAAAATCAATTTTAAACACAAATATCCAGAACAGCAGCATACAAGTTTAAACATCTTTTTTGCTGGTTTTCTTGGTTCAGAAAAAAAAAAAAAAGAATACAACCACATCAACAGCCTATACACTATAATCATTTACAGGCTGATGAGCTCCCAGAGACATGATCAGACCAGTAGTCTCTCAATGGCCATCTGTACAGATTGTATCTGAGGCTTCAGCTGGGATCCTTCCTTTATGGTGACGGAAGTAGCTATGACAGGCCGAGACACCCCACAAGCTCGGCCCAAGGCCTGTTTGGAGCGCACAAACACATATGGGACGTTCTTATCCTCACACAGCAGAGGCAGGTGAAGAATGATCTCCAGGGGCTCCGCATCAGCAGCCATCACTATGAACTCCGAGATCCCACGATTCAGGGTTTTAGTGGCTGAAGAGAGAGACAAGATAACTCTTTATTCGTCATACAGGTTGGAAATGTGCATTGTTACAGCAGCAAAGTGGACAGAACAAGGGAAGAAAGAAGCAGCAGCATAACTAATAGAAAAAATATATACATTATAATAGCATAATATAAATGATATACTATCCAAATATTGTTTCAATTATAGTGCGTGTATGTACACAGTGGAGTATCTTCAGGTGCCTAGTTGCAGCAGATATGAAAGAATAATATTGCACACAGTAATACTGCAAAAGAGAGTCTTCATTATAAAAAGTTCTATGTGTGAATAATTATCTGCAGATTTAGGCATAGACTGTCCTGTTTGGGAACACTGGGTCAGCCACTTGCCTTCATTGGCTCCTTTTCTTAGCTGTTTGTAGTTGGCGGCTTGCTGCACCAAATCCAGGATGGTTTTGGTCAAAGTAGCATCAGCCAGTGGATATGCCTTTGGGTTCACTTCTGGTTCGGCCTGGTGGGTAAAAGAATCGTATTAAAATCAGGCATGCATACAGGCCATCTATTCCTATAAGAGGGTCTGGGGAGGAAATAAAGGGTTAACCTTAGTCTGGGAATTACAGTTCATACTGAAAGGATGGTGGGTGGGGTACACTATAAAGACAAATGTATTGGACAAATCTGTTTTCCAGGGTTTGGGCTAGGCCCCTTACTTCCAGTGAAGGGAGATCTTAATGCTTCAGCAATTAAGGCCATGCTTCCAACTTTGTGGACACACTTTGGGTAAATACCTTCGTGTTCCAGTCTGGCTGTGCCCCAGTGCAAAAAGAAAGTTCCATTAAGGCATGGCTGATCGAGTGTGAAAGAGCTTGTCTGCCCGCACAGAGCCCTTACCTCAACCCCATAAGAATTCTTTAGGTTTAACTGTAAAGGAGATTGCAATTCCAGCCTTCTCGTTCAACATCAGTACCTGAACTCAAATACTCTACAGAATGAATGGGCACAAGTTCCCAACATAAACTCAAAGATCTTGTGGAAAGCCTTAAAAAAAAGGGAGTGAAAGCTGTTGTAGCAACAAACGTGGGACCAGCTCCATATTTATATCTATGTAGTTGAAGACAGATATAGAGAGAATAAGAGAGAGCACAATCTTCCATCTTTTACAGAATCGCCTACAACGTATTCTATTACAAGAAACACGTGTTTGGCTTTCGTAATTTTCCTACTAAAGAATACATATGGACTAAGTGGGAAACATTAGGAAATTGAAAGCTGTTACATAATTAATTATCAGACTAATTTAAGTACTTTTTTCTTTATCGGAATGTTTTTTTCGACCTCGTGTGGCTGGCTAACGTTAGCTTTCCACAAACAAGCAAATATGTAAGGAATTCGTTTAAATATGTGTAACCCGATTTCAAATTAAATGTATAGCAATAAACATTAAGTATCTGTAACAGAGAGGAACAATGTTTTGCTTCTACTACGTACACTGAAGATATATGTACAGCGATCACAGGTAGCCGCACAACGTGTGTTCCACATGTGGATGTAAAATAACCTACCATTATTCTTTCTGTAGGTTATAAACTCGGTGAAGATGCTTTCTGGTCGTCCTCTCGGCGTGTGCTTCACGGAGGACTGATAACTGCTTCGACTTACAACCGAATAGACCCTTAAAAAACTAAATATCTTTAATTTAACAACTATTAAGCCTTGCCTAGTAACACCCTAGCCTGTCCTGTGCTCTTTTTCTTCTGTGTGTTTTCACTGCAGAGTTTGTTAAGGGCGCCCCAAACCGGGGGTTCTCGGCATTGCATCCTCATGGCCCACTGGATACATCCGTCTCAAACTGCAAACCACTGCAATAAAGTGTGCAAAGATAGCATAAGATCATTTCAAATTAATTCAGTGATCTAGTACGTGAAGTATAGAAGTGAAAACCACGTGAAACCAACTTCATTTCTTCTCTGATGTGCCTTACCTCGCATTTCTGTGCTTAAATATAGAAAAGACTAAATTATATGAACATAAGTTTTGGGACGCCTGACCATGATTGGATGAGTTCCTTGTGGAAGAACCTGAAGGGCCCGCACAAAGCCCTGACCTCAACCACATCCAACATCATTGGGATAAACTGTGCCAGGTCTTCTCGTTCAACATCTAATCGTGACCCCATAAACACACGACAGAATGAATGGGCTCACCGTCCCTACACAAACACTCCAAAATCTCATGGAAAGCCTTTCAAGAAAAGTGGAAGCTGTTATAACAGCAAAGGGGGGAACAGTTCCAAATTAAAATCTATGTATTTGAGTGCGATGATATTCAAGACCCTGTTGTCGGAATGGTCATGCGTCCATATACCTGCGTCTCTCACAGTGAATGTGCTGTCTCCAATACGAAGCTACTCTGGTCTGTCTCTGCCTTTTTTCCTGGTGGCTGAAGAATCAAGGGAGCCATGAGAGGAATCCACACTCTTAATCATCTCTCTGTACGTTTTACTTAATTCTCGGTTACATATATTTTTCTGCTTTGTGGCACTAATAATTCTACATGCAAATTAAATGACATTTTTTTATTTCTTCAACTGGAGGCTAGCAGGCTACATTAACAGCAGCTAGCTTGCTAGCCACTAGCCAGCTAACAGGGTCCTGTTTTTGAGGACAGATTTTAACCTTAAACATATAAAGCCCACAGGAGGTGTTTGGATTATCACAAACATATTTATGAGATTGTTAATATGAGGAATATTGTGATTTGCGTATTCAGTCTGAAGCAAAATGTCAGTTTCTGTTCTCTGAAGGTCATTGAATGTTTTAAGACCAGTTAGGTTGTCTTGAATTACAGCTACGTGTCCTCTTTTTTTCTTAATGTACTGTTAATTTCAAACCAATTAAGCTTAAAGTTAGACTTTACGTTAGTAAATTAAAGTTATCTAGGAGGTCTAGGACACAGAGTTTGTCTTTACTTCTGACAGTGTGACTTAGCCTAAGGTAACTGAGAGAAAATGGTTTGTTTTTATGTTTATGTTAAATATTGACTGTAAATATAACCAGAACGTGCCAGTTTAAGTTATTTGTCCTCATAACTCGTAAAGGGTTATTGAAAACATTTGAAACATGACAATTGTCACATCCCTCTCAAAAGTGGTACCTAACGAGAATAGTATAAATATTAGAATAAGAAATAAATTTGATTATCCAGAGGGAAATTCTTTTGTCAGTAGTATATTTAGTACAAGAAAAAGGATAAATGACAAGAAAAGAGACATATTCAAAATGACAATATTGCAACAAGAACATTATTGTTACTATATAACAGCAACAATGACACGGTTATGTGTCATTTAGTGTGCTGTATCAGCAGATCGGTAGTGCAAAATGGTTCATTAAATTTACTTAATGTTATATCCACTAAAAAATAAAATGAATCCAGTCAAGTAGCAGTGGATGATGAGGGGATGAGATTAATGAGATCTGGGGCAGCTGGTAGTCTAGTGGATATGGAGTCAGCCCTGCGATCAGGCCTTAAGTGACTCGGGAACAACGATTCAGTCGCTCATGCTCATTTCCGCTACATCCTATAGTTTCTGTATTGGAATTATTTAGTCTCAAACCCATAGACTCGAGTGATTAACTAATCAGTTCTCTTTCTGGCTCAGGCTGCATAGGTTAACGTTACGGGGCTGTCACGTGATGAACGTACGACTCAAACCCGAAGACTCGAGAGATGAACTAATTAATTCTCTTTCCGGCTCAGGCTGCATAGGTTAACATTACGGGGCTGTCACGTGATGAAAGTACGACTTAATCCCAAAGGCTGCGCCAAAAATTGCATACTTCCCTGCTACATAGTATGCAAAACCCAGTTGTGAGGTGAGT
>JBBMFX010053988.1:0-11099 GCA_037832545.1 Rhabdalestes septentrionalis
CTCTCTCTCTCTCTCTCTCTCTCTCTCTCTCTCTCTCTCTCTCTCTCTCTCTCTCTCTCTCTCTCTCTCTCTCGTGGCGCTGCTGTCTCAAGAGGAAACGCAGCTTTTGAAAGTTTTGAAAGTTTTTCTTTCCCCAAAACAAATATTTTTTTTATTATTTGTTCGAAATATTTATTTGGAAAACACACGTCATTTGTGCCTTTCCGAATATCGTATTAGGGTCCATCCCTACAATCTTGACTAGGGATCTGAATCTGTGGAAAAAGTGCAGTTCCAGAGGCGCATTTTTTTGATTTAGGAAAAAAGCTGCAATTGTTTTTTCGTGGCTTCATCCTGCAAGTTCTGCAGGTGTTAAAGTCAGTCAGTGGGCTAGTGTTCACTATGCTTAACGCTACGACTATGACAGGCACCAATGAGGCACCTAGGTCTCAGGACCCCATTACAATATTAAAGACGGTCCGGTACATACCGGTTACACAGGTACCAGTGCCGTATTGGCACCAGTTTTCAGTACCCAACCCTACTAATAAAGGTTTATCTGAACTTAACTGATCTTATATGAATTTATCTCATCTTATCCTATTTTATCTTATCTTATGTGACCTTGTATCTCTCCCCAGTTTGTAGTAGAAGAATATACACTGACTGACATTCTTAATGACATCACCAAAGAGGACCTGCGACACATGAGGCTGCGGTAAACTACCTCTTTCTCTCTTTCTTCTTAGTGCCTTAAAACAAGATGAGAAATTCTGTTGTAGTTTTTAAACTTTCAGTCTGTATGCATTTGTAAACTAGTAGTTTGTTTATACAGCACTTCAAAAGTAATGGTAAAGTGCTTAAGTGTGATTAAAATGAAAATACAATGTAATTTAAAAAATGTAATAGTAATATAGTAGTAGCACTACCACCCAAGTGAGAGGACGAAACTTAAGAATGCTTGCAATTTGTTGGATTAATATTCCCGAAAATAAATATATTGCAGGTAAATTATTAAAAAGTTGGAGAAATTCCAAGCAGAAATTACTTACCAGACACAAATTCCTCATTGATGCTGCAATGCAATGCTAGTGAACAATGTGAACCCCAGTAAAAGTGAAAGAGTACAGTAAGTTCAAGAAAACAGTTTCTGTTTTGACTGACGCTATAAATGACCTTTTATAATAGTTTCGTTGTTTTTTATTCAGCCACCTCCTTGTACTTTGACCCATTTGTCCATTAGGTGGCGCTGCAACTCTCTTGAAGCTTACACTAAAGGCCACCCTGTGAACAATGCATGTGTGGTGGTGCTGACAGCTGTAATGAGAGATCAGGACTAGACCAGGACTATATTTTCCCTTTGGTAGAGAATCTCTCTTTAGAATGCTGTGGAGTGCAGAGCCAGACATGTTCCTAGTCCAATAACCACCACATAATGGGAGGATTTTAAATAATATCATTAATAAATTAAAAAACCCTAACATTGCACGTAGGTTAGGATCAGAACAGGACTTGTAAACCACTTAATGGAGGATGTCTGCATGTGACCTCATTCTCATAATTGGAAAAAGCTTGCTTATGATTATTATAAGAACTGTGCCCATAAAATTCAACCATATGAACTGGGAGTTATTGGTTAATATTAGCATACTCCATTTAACTGGTTGTTTTAAACTGGTTTTATATTCTCTAGAATTGGATCTAGTTTGTCATTTCTAGAGTAGGCTGACCTTAAATCAGCAGAAAGATTTTACTGGAGTTTATAAATGAAAAATGAATGAAAATGACACATGTACCTGTGTGCTTCACACACCTCTGTATCAAATAGCACTGGTATCAGATGACTGTACCTGGCTGTTAGTGTTAATACACTCATCTGGAATTAAGTAATTTTGTGAAAGTTATATATGAGGTTTAGGTTTCTGTTAACAAAATGGTTGCAAATATCAACACATTAGAATTCAAGTATCAGATTAATAATGTTTATTTTTTATTTTTGTTTATTCTCATGTTGGGCTATTATTTGCTGTTTTATATATTGTTTGTTTACCCATCACTGACTTTTCTGTCCACTCAAACTGTCATGCATAAGAATGAGGTGGTTTGTAAATTGTATCACAGTAAATGATGCTCTTAGATATTTCATCATGACACTATGAAATGTACTGTTTTATATTACACGCTGCATTTAATAATGTTTAAAGAAACTTGTTTCTTTACTTCGTCTGTCAGTGCATTCAGTTCAGCAGTCCATTAACAGTACAACAGATGTAAGATATTTTTATATAAAGTTTTTTACAGTGACTGGCTCAATCAATAAGATTATAAACCTAATATACATTTTTTATCATTATTGTAATGCAGTATTGCATATTATTAATGAAACCGCGCACCACTGATACAGTGAATTCTGTTTTACAGTGGTGGGGTGCTGTGCCGTATCTGGAGGGCCATCCAGAGGCATCGTAGTAGAGAGCAGAGGAGAATTAGCAATGATTTGACCTCAGAGGGATGAGCAGAGCCTGAGAGAACTTCTGTTGGACGTCCAAATCAGCATGACACTTGCATGCCAGTCAGAGGCTGTTCAAAACATGAAGGACTCACTTGACTGGTTTGCGCATGTGAGTGCCAAGTTGTATCTTTTGACTGGAACCTCTTTTTCTCTTTGACATTTCCACTGACGCTCAAGTTGTCTATGACTGTTGTTGCGGTTCTATTCCGAGCTTTCTGTGGAGGAAACAGCAGTTCCACCCAGTATACCTACGTCCCGTTTTTCGTTTGGTTTCATCTTGATCATGGAGAGGTAAGAAATAGGCTCATAGGAACATGAGTAAGTTGACTAGGCATGTACTTCCTGCAATGTGATCTGCTGGTATGCCTTCACAGCTACCCTTCCTCCAATTCTAAAGCTTGTATGGGCATCTGTTGCTGCTGTGTTCCGACGTATGACTGTCAATATGGTTTGATATTTTTTAAGAATTACTGCAGACTTGAATTGATCAACAGAGCTACTGACAGTGATCCTAGTCTGGAAGGGACTTAAAGGAAGTCTGTGAAGACTTTAAATTCTACATGTAAACCTTTGTACAAACACACTACTACTTTGTTACTTTGTGTGTGCATATTAATTTATATATGTGTGTGTGTGTGTGTGTGTGTGTGTGTGTGTGTGTGTGTGTGTGTGTGTGTATACAGGGGCCCAAGCACATCAAGCACTCCATTACAATACTGTAAAAACTAATTACTTGCATAATTAACTGCAAATTGTGTGCATGTAGTTTACAGCAGGTTTAATAATTGTGTTTCAGAGCAAAATGCATATAAACAAGCATCAGAGTAGAAAGTTACAAACCTGCTGTTGGTGTCATCACTGGACTGGTTATTACAAGTTATTATTTACAATAATTGAGATAAACCAGGGCAGGAAACGGTAGTACCTGTTATTGTTGCCAAGCAACAATGGACCACTAAAAGAGGAGATACGTCTTCAGTTGCCCATCACTATAATGTAATAATGTAATAATAAAATATGTCTGTATTTTATGGAAAATCCTTTGTTTTATAATTAGTTCACCAGTATCACCAGAGTGACAAAATTGCAATTTCCATCAGGCCAATATCCAGCATACAGCGTAGCTACAAGACAGTGTTGTTGAATGTCTCGCACCCAATCTCAGTATTCCCTTCATGGTGCACTAAAATGCTGCACCCAAATAGTACAAAAAAATGTCAATTTGGCGTGCAGCCATGTGCGCAATTTCACACTGGAGACACATTGCACTGTTTGGGTAACTGAAAATATACCTTGGGCTTAATGCTATTTATGGCAGATGATCTAACCAAAACAGAAAGGTGAAGTGTGTTTGACGGTCAAGTGACATTTTTTAGCTTCTTGTGTTGCACTTTTGCTGCGAGTGATATAGTGAGTACGTCAATTCAAGGCCTGTGGTAAATTGGGGATGGCATTTATCTCATTAGCTTGCTGAGCCAACTCATCTTGTCTGATCAGTCTTCTTCAGAAAATAAGTTGTCATCCCCTCTGTTTAAACAGTACTTACTTTGCCAGTCAGTTGTCTGTTCACATATGTAATATAATGATCACTGTGCCGCATACTCTATCGCTGTGTTGGAAATCCTGATCATCTCTTTACGAAATTCACATTACAAAGCACCCAAACACAGTGTTGTCAGTAAGAGATGCTCACAACCTTTCCAACCCGGTTATTGTTCTTAAGCAGATTTCTGCCAGTGCTGTGGAGCTCTTAAGTAAAGTTTTCACTCACTGGTTATGATTAGCAATAAAAAAGCAATTCAGAGCAGCATTCGTGCTTAATTGGGAACACTCATGTTTTTTCAACTCACCAAGACCATGTTTGTTTTCCTCTGAGACATCAGACTATGTCTCTTGCTAAGGATGTTTACAATAGGCTGCAACTTAATGTAGTTTGGTTCCTGGTTTTGGTCTTGCTGCCTTGTTCTCTCAGTCGTCTCCCCCACAAACATTTTATCCGGCCTTCTGACTTGAGTGTCAAACAAGACAAAACTGTGTAGAAGGGGTTACTGAATGCTGCAATAAATGTCTTGATATTACAAATTAATAAAAAACAGTTTTATTACTAAAAAATACTGGATGCATCATCACAGAGTTTGCTACTCAAAAGTTTATATTAGAATGTTATGGTTATCTTTTGATTACTTTATGAGGGCTATGTTATCTGCGTAGTCACACAGGGTCAGTGCTTCTTTATTCCCATTGCAGCCAAATATCCTTTTTTTTGGTATTGCTTTTCATAAATGACCAATCCCTGAGCTGATTTTTCTTGTTTTTCCACATTATGTGCTGATTTTAACAATTCTCTATAACTTTAACTTTATTGTTTCTTAATGGCGTATCAAACAAGTAATCACTGTGATCAAAACAGAAATTCAACCTATGCTTAAAGGTAATCAGTGTAATCAATGTACTTCATGTATCCTTAGGGGAAAATCACTATATTCAGTATATGATTATGTATTTGGTTGTTCTTTCCCATGGGGAAAAAAATCTATATATTCACTGTATGATTATGTAGTTGAGCGTTCTTTATTTTGAGTCTTTTTTTATGTGGGGCAGGGTGGTGTTTTGAATAAGGCCTAGACTTGTGTCACATAAAGCCACGAGTACTTTAACATTTACATGTGTAGAGAAGATTTAATCAGTAATAGTCGAGGCAGTCTTGAAGGCTGTTAGAGCATGAGACTCGATCCGGAACCCGTTTACTGCACATACCTTGTGATTTTTATTAACAGTTGTCTGCATCCTGAGCTAGCACAAGGTCTAACGAGCTAACTGGCGCCTGGAAAAGTCCCCATGACGTACAATTTAACGTTATAGAAAGTGGTATAAGTGCTTTTGAAGGACATTTTTGGCTTTATGTAACACAAGTCTAGGCCTTATACAAGACCACCATCCAGTCTCACATAAAGACCACTCACAACACGACATAATCACTGCAAAATCATTCACTGAATATATAGATGTTTCCCTTAGGGTAAATTAAGTACGTTGTTTACATTGATTACCATTAAGTATATGTTTAATATCTGTTTGAGTATATTGATTACCTGTTTAAATTTAAGTAGCTGTTTAATTTCTGTTTTGATTATATTGATTACCTGATTGACTTGAGTTTAATTCCCACTACACTGATTAGATTAGCCCGTGGCTGTTGAGCATAAGCAAACATTTTTTTAAATGAGAGGTTTGATGAGTTGCGTCATTTATTCCACTTGGACTAAGGTCCAAAGCGGTCAAGCAAGCTTTGAAATCTTTTACGACAAAAACTAGTGGGTCGACTGAAACCTTTGCACATGCCATATTGTATTTGACTTATTAAATTGTATTAAATTCAGCAAATAAATAGGAAGGTTTTTTTTTTTTTACTAATTTTGTACCGCTTTTCACTGGAAAATCCAAATTTTGACCAGGGGTGTCCAAACCTTAGCATTACAGCTGTATGATTATATGGATTTTATTTACATTCGTGTGTTCAGGATTGTTAATGGTTATGTTTGTATATTGTGTGTATATGTTTTCTGTCATTTCGATACCAGTACACACTACCCATGTGCAAAAGCCGATTCAGTGGGTTTTGTTTGAAGTTTTTTTTTTTTTTTGCTGTTGTTTTTTTTTACTCTTATAATTCCCTTTGTTAAATTATATTTACAGAAGAATGCCTTATACTGATCAATCATCCTTTAAGATCCAATAGATAAGTTACACTAGACCCATTAGTGCCAGAATCTAGCAGTTTGTTGATTTCTCTGCTCAGATCCAGGTCCAGGTTTAGTGTGTGTTTAAGATGGAAAGTACTGTGCTAGACACCTGTCCTCCAGGACCAGAGCTGGGCATCCCTGCCTTAAAGGAAAGCTTGAGTATTTTGTTTCCATGATGCTTTTACAGTGGTGTGATGTTCCTCAGGGTTTGGCCAAATCGCACTGTTTCCATGCATTACACATAGAATGTATAGAATCTGCTCCAGGTGCTTTCTGTAATGATCTGAATGCTTTCGCATGCAATTTGAAAGAATTCATTCACCGGAAACTGCCAGTGTGTAGCATGACAATTTTGAGGAAGGTTTTAGCCAAATGTTCATCCCTGCTGTCTGCAAAATCACCAGCACTGATTAGTGATTTCCGTTGCATCATGCAAAGCTCCTCCGCTAAAAAAGAGAGCCAAAAGACTTTTGGACATATTCAGTTTAACTTGCCTCAAAACTGACTTTCATATTCATATCCCCTACGTCTGAACAGGCAAACGACAGATTTGAAAGACCAAAGCACCTGAAGTGCCAGGACCTGAACCCTTTATGTGTATTTGTTTGATTCCTTGTTTCAGGTTATGCCATGTTGTGTGGTTTTTGGTACCATTTGTGTGGGAACTGTGTTCATCTGTTTTGTGAAGGTGTTCTCGTGTGCCTTTTAATTTATTGTTATGATGTGTGTCTTTGGCCTTGATAGGTTTTTTGTGTAGAATCTGAGATTATGTCATTAAAAAAAGCACTGGAATCCATGTGGAATCTGTATCTGAAAGGAAAAAATGCCACTTGCAAAAAAAAAAGACTTTTGCGCATCTAATAAACTCAAAAGCTATCAACCTTCTGCACTGTTTACCATAAACCCACAAACCAGTCACACATTGGGCTGTTTTTAATGATGAATGACTTGTGCTCCACCTATAAATGCATTCTTGCTTGATCTGTTTGTAAAATCTCATTTACCTCATGGGAGGTTATACTGCCAGTTTTTTTATTTCAGCAAAACATATACATTTATGCTGGCTTGTTAAGATCCATTCTAGCATATTGGATTCCTCCATTCATCTGACTCTCACTCGACTGCATCCAGTGGAACGTTAAATCTCTCCGGGTTCAGCGTTCCTCTCCAGGTGTTTCTGTGGGCAGACACTTTTCTGGATGGCTTCCATTCTAAAGCAATTTGTTTACACCTCCCCCATAGACAAAGTCGTTTATCTATTATGGAGAGATGCAGGTGGCAGATTTCTATTCAGTATTACTCAGTCATTTATTTTAAAATCAGAATCTCAATGAGTGACACTCCAGTGTCTGTTAAATTCTTACATTCTGCTTTTTGAGGTACAGATTAGTGATCACCTGAATTAAGTCTTATTTAATGAGGAAAAGTATAAAAACTGCTCTAATCAACACTCCTCGCGTAGAAGTTTGTCAAAAGTCATTATTGCCATTTTGTTTAAGAAAGAGAGTTTTGTTTTTCTTTGAATTTTTCAAGTTCTGTAAACTGCATCATTTCTCTTATTTTGATGTTTTGTCTTTTCCTTTAAAATGAGGCTTTAAAGAACAAGATTTTTATTTGGAAATGAGAAGAAATGTTGTCAGTAGTCCTTCAAAACTAAGGCAAAGCTGTTCAGGTAAATACTTGAACTTTTTGCCATGGTCTGTATTTTTCCCAGAACTGTATATATTCAGATTCACTTCACTGTGTGACACCGTCTGTAATGGCATTGCAGCAGACTAATAATACTGGTATGATTTCCCTCCGTGATAACCATCAGACAATGTAATGTAAACCCAGATAAGATTTCCTTTTGAATGTGTGAAGAGATGTCTTGGTTTTATATTTCAAAACAACACAATGGCAAAAAAAACACAGGTTTCAGAACAGCTAAACTTTGGCTTAGCAACAAGACACATAACTGAATGTAGATTTGGGTGCTGTGCTATGAGGTCATGGATTGCCCGAGACAAATTATAAGGTTAAGATCCGTGGTTGTAAAAAAATTTTCAAGAAAAATGCTGCTGTCTTACCGGTTCACGCACGTTCCTGCTTATCTTAGAACGTTAGCTGGAGGCAGTACGCCCACTAGTGACTGAGCACATCAACCATGATTCCAACCAGCCTTCCATTCCACAGCCAGGCATTAGTTTGACTCTGCTAAGATAAACAATAATAGGGTTTAAACCGAAAAAGCCAGAAAACTCCGGGTTCAGTCAGAGGGCTAAAGAGGTAGAAAGGACATTGGGATTCAGTACAACAAGAAACTTCATATGTAGAACTGTGCCAGGGTCAGAGCTTTTATTTAATATCTTGTTAAAAACACTGGGAAAGCAGGAGACAAACTCTTTATGTGCAAAGAAAATCAAGCAATTCTTCTTTTAGTACATCATTTAAACACAAAATGCTTTCATGATCAGTTAACCAATAAAAATGCTCCAAAATTACTTGGAAAAATAACTCTTTATTTTAACTCACAATGAAAGTACAGCATGTTTTGCCCTTCACCTGTAAAACTGACTTTTTGAAGATCATCAAATATCAAACATCTCAGTGCTGCAAAAACATTCTGTTTCTCAGGTTTTCCCTTTTATAGGTAAAACTATTCCACTGAACATCTTTGCCTTAGTTTTTAAGAGCTACTGACAATATTTCTCCCAAGTTCCAAATAAAAATAATGTTCTTTAAAACATTATTTTAACGGAAATGACAAAGAAAAATTAGAGAAATGATGCAGAGTTTACAGAACAAATAGAACAAACCTCCTGTTCTCTCTTAAACAAAATGGCAATAATTACATTTGAGGAACTTCTAGTAGTGTTTTACCAATCTATTGTGAGAGGAGAGTGTTGATTACAGCAGTGTTTTATACTTTTCGCTCAGTGTTGATTTGCCTTCTGACTAAGGAAGGATGGCCAGAATCACCTGTGGATGTTTTCAGATTTGATGCAAGTGAGGAGTTTAAAATGCTCCATTTGAATTTGGGGTGAATTTGGGGTGGTTCATAGATTGTCTATATAGCGAATATAGTAACAAACGTGAATCTACTGTGTACTAGATACAACAACATTTTTGGCGCTTAAGTGACTGAGATGTAACTGAGAGAAGTCGGTCATTTTTCAAAATGAAACGTTTGTTCAAACGTTTGTTCAATAAATACAACAAAAAATAGTTAATTATTTCTTGGGCGGCCCGGTATCAATTGATCCACGGACCGGTACTGGTCCGCGGCCCGGGGGTTGGGGACCACTGCTGTATACAACCAGCTGACGACCTGGTGGTTAGGGAGCTGTGCCTGTGATCAGAAGGTTCCCTCAAGTAAGTTAACATGTCAGCCCTCTGCTTCACTTGGATTAAACGCAGAGGAAGCATTTCAATTTGTTCACACTGTGTGCTCTACTGTGCTGTTTTCACACATGATTACCAGTGGCTACTTTACTTACTTTACATAAAAATCTTTTACAAGTGTCCAGTGACATTTGCATAAAAATAATACTGAAATAAAACTGAAATATTTAATTAAAAAGGATAGAAAATATAAATGGCAAAATATATGAGCCATAGATGCCATGCAAGGCTGTGCAATCTCAATGTTCCTGTTTTTATTGACCTCCAATTATAGAAGCTCTTCTTTTCCCCACTTTTTTCCTTCAACCCACCCAAATTATTTGGCACTTTGATCAGAAATAAAAATAAATGACACTAATGCCGGCTGGAATTTGCCTACCAGCCTGAACATTCTATCAGTTGGTTTCAAGGAGGATGAGGTATGCACACAAGTTTTCACATATAAATTATTACATTATATCTGATGATGGGGCACAAAATGACCCTGTGAAAATCTCAGCAGGTGCCAATGCTAGTTAATAGTTGGTGACAATAAATGGCTGTCAGGAAGGAGTGAATAAAGAAAGGACAGTCGAGGTGCAAAAATGGGCATTAACGACGGATATGGTGAACAATTACTCAATGTTTATAACATAGAAATTCAGGCACAAGAACAAAGGAAAGAAGGAGGTATAAATGTGAAAAAAGCAGAAGTGCAGTTTGGGTCTTTTGTATCAATGTCCAGAACAAGCTTGGCGGTAACCGTTTGAAATTTGATTGGATGCAATCAATAAAAAAGTTAAAGAGGACAAATTATAAATGTTATATAAACACAAAGGAGTGGAGCATGAGCGCAACAACGGATCATTGTGTAAGTCAGCACAGCCCTCATATACCCAGCGAGTTGCTGATTAGCTAGTGAAGGAGCGCATTTTAAATAAGGTTGCTGAATGGTTCCTAACATGAAAAACCCTTGAACCTTTGTGTCATGTTGTTGGAACACATTCATTATCTTTTATTTTTAACCAGGGTTGTTTGGGTGGGGTCGGGGTACTTTGGGTGGGGGGTAATGACCATGTACCACTGGTCACAGGGCAAAAGGCAAACAAACACACTGGAGTCCCAATCCATCACACAGAAAAACACACACACACACACACATTTAGTCTGAGGAGCAATTCTTCAATTCACCTAATGTGAATATTTTTGGAGGAGGAAACCAAAGCACACAATGGAAACCCACTCTGACACTGGAGAACACACAAACAAGCAAAAGGCTGGAGTTGAACCTAGGACCTTTTCATTATGAAGCAAAGCCATCTAATTCTCTAACATCTCATTTTCCAAGAGTCAGAAAGTGTGGACTGTATGCAATTATATTTATACATGTCAGATACAAGCAAGCAGTTCAAATTTGGTGTTTTTTCTGTATTTAAACCCATTTACCAAGTGAAACAGGGGCCGCCATGATTTCTGCACCCGTGTGGAGAAGTGTGTGGAGA
>JBBMFX010054017.1:0-11098 GCA_037832545.1 Rhabdalestes septentrionalis
AATGTCTGTTTCATATATTGAATGCAAAAAAGTAAAAAAAGGTCAAGTCATATAACTTATTTTTTTATAATAATATATATAAAAACAAACTCTGTATGGTGCTGCAACTTTGCCATTATTTCCCAAATTCCAGGACTGCGGAAAGTGTGTTAATGGGATCTCAGCTAATCATCAAGTTTAGAACTTTCACAACTCTTGAGCTCCTGTTTTTCGCATATTCTCCTGAATCTGATAAAGGTGCATTTCAGGAAATTTCCCTTCAAAGTTCCGTAGTTTAATTGCCCGACATTTCACAATAAAGAGAACTGCGGGAACGGAGGAAAGCCGTAAGGCAGACTCACCTGAGGGTGCAGGACGCGGTGCATTGTGTAGAGAGCTCCTCGGCCAGGTGGTGCGGATGCTCCTCTCAGTTTCTTCAGAGGTTTTGCTGGCTGCTGGGGTCTACTCTCACATTTCTGTCCTCTGTATATGCGGGGGATGCGAGCGCGAGGTCAAGAAGTGTAGTTTAATCCAGAGCAGTGGGGAAATGCCTTGGAGCTCAGGCGTCGGACAGCTGAGGGCTACATCTTCATGTCCCGCGCGGGCTGTTCTCGCCCCGGGGGACAGTTGGGGTTTATATCCCTGCTCTCGAGACTTCCCGGGTTAAATCCGTGGCGGGTGGAGATCGGCCTGAGAGTCTTTTCTCACGTCTCGATGGCGTCGGATCCTAGGAGACGTTCGTGCGACTGGATTTACGTCGAGCCTGAGTGCGCGTAACCACCCCTTCCCGACGATGGAAACCGAGCAGCTCGTGCGCCCTGCGGTGAGAGCTGAACTTTTCAGCTCGCTCTGTCTGTCTGTCTGTCTGTCTTTTGCTCTCTCTCTCTCCCTCGCGCTTTCTCTCTCTCTCTCTGCTTCCAGCTTATTGGTGGTAGCGCGCTCCCATCAATACGCGCACTCCACGTGCTGCACGCCTTTCATGAATAAACGGCTGGGACCATGTGACGCGCCCGCGCTAACCGGATACGACAGAAAAAAACATGAGTGAGAGAAATAAATAGACTAATAAATTAATAAATAAAGGAGCACCTTAGCGCGGCGTTGGAACGCGAGGGAAGTGTGAGCAGAGGTGCGAGAGCTGGTTTGGGCACCCCGGACCGACCGGTTGAGCATGCAACGCGAGGAAGCACGCGCGCTACTGCTTCACCTTGCTGCACGCAGGGCTTTCTGATCATTGACCAGTCCTGCAGTGCGACCGTGCCGCGCGTGTGTGCGCTCCACTCTCGCGCTGGGTGTTTTTCCAACGATCTGGCGCCATCTGACCAACGAGCGCGCGCGCCTGAAAGGCATAATTTTTTTTTGGTATTATACATTGCACAGTTCCCATTAAATATATACTGCTAATGTAGAATTATGATGGATATTTCTTGATTTTCTGATATTCTTAAAATATATAAAAAGTGGCCTTTATTTTTTGTCCCATAGCTACACTATCCCACTGTTTAAAAGAGTAAAAGAAAAAAATGCAGAAAACATCCTTAGTATTGTTTGATGTGTTGATATTACCTGAACTAGCAAGTTATCAGGTCAAGTGATTTCTGTTATCTTTTTCAGAGAACTTAATTAACAAAGAGTTTTAAAACAGCCTGGACACCAAGTAAAACTTTAACGTTATTATTTTTACTGTGTAGCACATGGAATTCTGGATGGAATGGAAAAGACAATCAGTGTCCTTCTGAACTGTGTTTTACAAGAATGCACAATTAAATATATTTAATTTAATCTTTGGGTGATGTAAGTGAATCACATCTTTACTCTTGAAGGGAAAATGACTGTACCTATATAACTGTGTAGTTACTCATTAATAATACAAGCAACGCCACAAGAGCTGCTGGTGGTGTATTCATGGTTACAATTGGATAACAGTGACAGCTCATGTAATTATACACTTTACTATTTACATGAGCTGCTCCACAGTAATACATCTGTAACAGAGAATACAACACTAGTAGTTGGTACTTATGGATATTGTATAACCACATAGTTACTAGAGTCTGAATTCCACAAATATTTCTGAAATTCCACATAATTAAACAGTTAAGAAGAGTCATTCAGAATGCTTTGATGTGAAATACTCCATTGAGAAACTTAGTGAGTCAAAATTGTTCAAAACAGAGGAAAAAGTAATTTGATGTGTTTAATGCTTTTAAAAGCTCCCTCACTGAAAGTAATAAATACGGTTATGAATGTATTCCCTGATGCTGCCCTGAGGATAGTTTTCAGAAATAGTTTTAAAACATGTTTATTCTGTCACCTCTGTATGCTGTTTTGTTCTGTAAATTGCTGTGCTGTTCTGTACTGCTGTAAATTAGTCCTGTGCTGCCTACAGTTGCAATGTTGCTTTTGTATTTTGTGGTTCTGTTTTTGTTCTTTGTGTTGCACAAAGAGGAATGTTGATTCATTTCACTGTGTAACATGGATATGGTGATTAGAATAGAAAATAATACCTAAAGAAAACCCTGATTTCCTGCTTGTTTTGCTGTTTAGAGTATGTAGATTACTTCCAGTATACTCTTTCTTTTAAAGTGTACGTCAATATTGCGTTAAATATACAAACTATCAATTCTGTGATCCTTACGAACTCATACAAATGTCCCCATGACATTAATTTACATCTCATGGATTTAGATCTCCTTCCTGTGCTTTAAACAGCAGCATTGGATTTTATTCATTAATCAGAAAATATCTAAAGATAAGATCGATTCTTTTCTTTATTATTCTTTATTCAATACTGTATTACTTTATTAATTAATTACGACCTTGTGTTTAATTATCAGTTGTCAACCAGAAGAGAATTTATATTCTATGTTTTGGTTCATCTCGTTGTCTTCAGTAGTTTCATCTTCTCACTGTCACCATTGGCTGGCTCATTTGGGACAGATTATTGTAAAGCTGCTTTGAGACAATCCCAGATGTAAAAAGTGCTGTACAAACTTGAACTGAATGTAGCTGAACTGATTGTCACCTCGCCTTATTCAAAGCAATCCTTATTCAAAGCTGCAGTTACTCATTAAAGGCTGTAACAAGCAATAGGACCAAAGTAAGTGTTATACTTGCAAACCAAGACATAAGCATATTTGTATTCATTTATTCATTAGAGTGAAGTTCTATTCTAATTAGGGTATGGTTGTTTTTTTTTTATATCCACCACCATTCAGCACTTGGAAATGAGAGACGTTTTACATTTATATCTCTTGTTCCACATGGTCTTGCCTTCAGTTTTTTATGAGGAACCTACAAAAAAACATCAAACCTGAATAATATCATCCAAGCTAAGTAGTGATGAAGGGTAAATATATGTCTAATGCATTGCACATTACCCATTTATCAACATTTCTAAAGTTGAATTATGATGGATAACAATGAATATTCAATTTTGCGAAGTAGTTTAAGTATTTGTTAAGGTTATTGGTTTTGAATCTGTAATAACATGATGATTGGTTTATGCTCATAAAGGGGTGTCCCAGCTAAAAAATGTGTCATACAAGAGAAGCTTGCTGAATCTGAATTGTTCGTGGCAATGATGAAAAATAAGAATAGTAAGACTAGTATTTAATCCCTGTAAACCGTACAGAAGTTTTGCAGAAATGTTGTGTATTCAAACCCATTAAATAAACTTTATCATGTAATTCAAATTGTGGAAAAATGAAACAGGAGTATGTCAAGCACCTCATGGCAACTACATAGACTACAGTGCAAACTGACTTTTAAATTAGTTACTTTTAAATGCAAATTTTTTTTAAAAGAAGTGTTTAACAAAACCTTTGATTCATGTGGCAGAGCCGGAACTACTGGCCATTTTAGGGCTTCAGGGAGTTTTCTTCCCTGCTTTCTCAACTCTGTGATCTTTTGTCATCTTCATTAAAGTCTGCTGGTTCTGTGTACAATAGAGGTTTAAATTAATAAACCCCTGGTTTTATTATTTGATATTATTTAGTAATGACATGGCAATTGTTCATTGTTACTTGGGTGAATAATGCAAGCCTGGATCCCCTGAGTGTTTAAGAGTTTCTTCTCACTTTCCTTTAACAAGCCTGGTTATTTAAAGAACCATCCATCAAAAGGTTCTATTGTATTGAGAGAACCCTCTTTTTAATGTGTAACTGAACATCAAGGATATATTCAGTGGCCCAGATGTTTTTTATATTTGAAATGGTCACATGCAGAGGAGGAAGGATCACTCTTCAGCACCTCCCACTTAGGAAGGATCACTCTTCAGCACCTCCTCATTGACCCTGAAAGGGTTATAAGTTTTTTGGGAGTTTATTAGAGGTCAGTATTGATTGAAAAGCCAGCTGCTCCTAGGTTAGGGTGACAACATCCTAAATCCTAGTGATGTATTTCCTGTCATGCCTGGACATCCGGATTTAAACTCGTTCCTCGAGTATGGATATGTGCAGGAAGTGCTGAATGAGGGGGCTGTTGAAAAGAACCATTAGCCATCTTCAATCACTCTTCATGTCCCTTTACTGTTGCTGAGTCTACCGTCTTCTAACTTAAAAGCAAGGTCTTTCAGCTTGAGGACAAAGAGTGATAACAGAGGATTGTCATGCAAGGTGGACTGAATACATTGTTCTGATGTTCACCATCCAATAATGTTCAGCCATAAATCAAATGTACACAGTTTAAATGTTGCTCTGAAGATGTATATGACATAAGTAAAGAGACGATAGCCTTGGGCAAACCACAAGTCTAAATCACCACACTTGCTGTTAAACATCACCAGTAATGTCTTGTTCACCAGTAATCTCAAATAGATATTTGTCGTTTCTGTCCATTTTTGTTAAAAGCAGTACACATTGCACATACTAAACATACTAAACTAAATTAGCTTACTACCCAACTGCCACTGTAAATCCCCATTATTTATTACATATTGCACATTCTCTGTCCTGTAGCTGTAGCTGCCCCTAATGCACATTTATTTCTCATCTACCTCAATCTTTGCAAACTTTGGATATCAATGCATTGTATATTTTTACATTTTATTTCTAACATATAACAAAGTGTTTCCTAACCCCGGTCCATGAGATCAAATACCATGCACTTGTGTTTCCAGTACACCTGGTCGAACTAATCAACTGATTAAAAGGCTTTGCTAGGTTGAAGTGAGTCTCTAAAAGCAGGGAAAGCACTTAACTGTTAAGGATTAGGGGGCAATCTATGAGATTTCTAAATCTATTGATTTGTTTGTGTTTGTGTTATTACAGAAAATGATTGAAACCTTAAATGACAAAGCTCTTTTAACCTATTTGGGTGGAATGGTAATTTCTGTAAGAAATTGCTCTCTTAAGTATAAAATACAATTCAATTTATATATAACATTTTTAAACTTTCTAGGCAGTTTTGGCTATTCAATTTTTTTATTCAGCATTATCATAAAAAGTGCCAAAGTCAAAGTGCATTCACTCCGATGCAAAACTACTGAAAGCGAACATGCTAAGTATCACAGAAATGTATTTATATGTAGGGGAGAGTTTGCTCACCTCTAAGCGAGCTAAAATAATATATCAGCAAAATGTACACATTTCCCATTAATTTTTAATGTTTCCTAGCAATGTAAATCATCAAAATGTATTCAGGGTGAAGGTTAGTGAAAATATGATTGTTTTTTAAAAGTTGTCTTGTGTCTCACTTTACCCCAGCTTATGGGTAAACTGAGACAGACCAGAGAAATCAAAGGCGTAAAGTGAACCAGCTGGGGTTACACTGATCCACTTACTTTTTCCACTCTAAAGCTACCATAACAACACATGTTGTAACTGTTAGAAACCTGACAGCTAGCTTGACAACCACACATTCCAGAACTAATGTCGGACTAGTAACAGAATCATGGGGAGTGGTCAATTAAGCACGTTTAATTGGCAACGTGCTAGGAAGCTGCCAAACCAATCTTCACCTAGAGTAGACAATTAATTATCAGGCTGTCAAAAGATTAATCTCAATTAATTGGTTGCAAAATAAATGTTTGTGTGTGGGTACTGTGTATAATTATTATTTATATATAGAAACACACACAAGCATGTATATGTTTAAGAAAACATGTGTATTTATATATAAATAATAATTATACACAGCACACACACACATTTTGTAAACTTTTATTTTGTAACCGATTAATGGTGATTCATCTTTTTTACAGGCCTAATTATTAGCTATAGGCTAAGATTAGTTGGCCTTAGCTAACCTATTGAATCATGTGATCTCTTGCACACCCTTATCCTACCTGCACATTGTGTCTTTGTATCCTCGAGGGGTGTTTTGCCCCAGGTTGTCTTCCTGGTGTATTGCCTTGGCATTATGGCTTTTCTACAATGTTTGTCATTAAAAATTAAACATATGTACTGTAATATTACATTAAAATATGTCTAAGACTAAATGTTTACTTATGCCTCATTTCTCACTTTACCCCACATAATTTGTCTCACTTTCCCCACTGCCACATTTTAGAAATAAACAATCTTTCTTAGCAATTCAGGCTAATCTTCAGCTAGCATCATCACATAGTTTTATGTTGGTAGTTTATCAACATGTATGACATAAGTTTTTCTACCTGAATCAATCTGCTTTGGCACAACAGTTGACAGCAAGAAAAATTACTTTTACATGCAAAAAAATATATTTTGGTGAAAAAAAACATGCTTACCACAGCACCATGAGGTCCTCTCCTTTATGGTCATTGGGAAATGGGAGAGGCTTGAAAACATAATAGTCCACAAATGTGTTCTATTGCTTAGATATAGGGTGTGTCTCATGTTACCCGATGTCTCACATTACCCCTTTCTCCCCTAAATGGTGATTAACAGATGGACAGAAAGAATAAAAGTATGTTTAGTCAGCTAGTTGATGGAATGGCTCAGGTCCAAATATTTTAAAACGAGTTTAAAACTAGGTAGTCCTTTTTAAAAGTGTGTTTTTGATGTTTGTATATTTAAAAAAAAAACAGTTTAAACAATGTATTAAAACACTGATTGGGCTGATTAGGAACATAAATCATATAGAGACCTCACTAAGCCCAGTCAGCACTAAACACCTCTTGCTTGATTATGTTTAAAGAGAGACCTTTAATTTAACTCTAAAATAGGCCACTTCAAACTTTATTAATTACTGAATTTTGATGGGCTTCTTTGGACTTTCCCCTATGTGTGTGTAGGGATTTATGCATAGCTAACAGTTGGAAATAAGCTTTCATTACCTGTTATCTACATGAGCCTTGTGAAAAACTAGGAAATTGATTGTTTGATCATCTTGAGTTTTACTTAATGAATGAAAAAAAGACAAATTGTTTTTAAACTCACTGACATCATGAGCTAAATGCCATTAAACATTGAGGCGAATGTGTCACCAAAGATTCCTCAATGACATTTCTTGTGCAGCTGAGCTAGAAAAAAAGCAAGGTGAAGGACAGAAATAAACCCAAGCCTACTTTTGCACATGGGCTATATGCTCATGCTTTCTTTAGACATGGTGTCACTATGATTAATGTCTTGTAAGAGTGGTGGTTCTCTAACATTCACTTCAGCAAGTCAGGGGGTGTCCATACTAACAGAGGTCTGGCTAGCAGACCCATTATTAAACATATGTGTTGAAAAAGAGGGTAAGGACAGGAGAAAAACAGGCCTTTTGACTTATACTCATGGTCCTGTCATGACGTCAGGCTCTGTATTTCTGTACTAACAAACCTCAGCAAACCTGCTGTCACTGAAGCGCTCATTATGGAAGAACTTGCCGTGACACAGCTCTCACCTGCTTCACCTCTTGGCATGCTGTTGTGCATCCCACAGCAGTGTGACTTCCATATTCTAGGCCAAGTGGCTTAGTTTTCCTCCCTTTTGATGAATGACTCACCCCCACCCTCCACTCCCAATTTTCAACCACCAGTAGGCCCTGCATGAAAGCAACACACAATTGTCTGAGGAATGACAATAAACTGTGCTCTGCACATTACCAAGGTAGTAAGTGAACGTGGACTTGTTGGCATGAGAAAAAAATGCAAATGAAATGTTGGCTGTCTCCTCCATTAGGTGTTCAGTGTGGAATGTGAGCACTGATAAGTACTATACCAAGATTCACCTCGATGCTGGAACTAAGCTTAGGTACACAGGACTACCAGGATTCACGTCTACGGTAGCCTGTTTACCACTAAATTAAAACACATAAACACTAAATTAAATCACAATAACACACCAAATAACCACAATAATGCCCCCAAATACACAAAGTAACCCCTGGGGTGAGCAGTGCATGCTGGGATACTGTCCCTAGTGAGAGGATGTTTTCCACAGCAGGTGACATTGTCGCATGAAGCAGATCTGTGCTGTCAGAAGAAAATGTGGACACACTAATTTTTCTGGAAAATATTGATTGAAACTGAGTTCCATAGATACAAATTAATTGTTCTTTTCTTTCTATTAGTTTATAACTACTAAAATATGACATTAACTTATTTTTATCAGGAGGCTTTTTGTTTTTGGTAATAAAGGAGGTTTTGTTTTCTTTGCTGCTGAAAAGAAACCCCAGAAATGGGTAAAGAATAGCTCCACTGTTGTTTAAAGTAAAAGAGAAAAAAAAGATCATACTTTTTTTATTGTCTTAATAAATAAAATAGAATAAGTCAAAGAAATTGTATGGCTTTTTAAATTTGATATTTTTGCTGTATTGAAAATAAACCGAACCGTGACACCACTGTGTTGTATCGAACCGAACCGTGATTTTTGTGAACCGTTACACCCCTAATTTATATATACTTTTGGACCAAAAGCTCTTATGTCCAGGATAGTCAATTTGTAGGGCAGGAAAACATAAATGTAAATGGACTTCAGTATAGATTGTGTCCTTAGGCATTCATCACAGTTTTTTCATCCCTAGCATATAACCGACTAACATACAAATTATGTAAGAAATATTAGTTCTGACAATTAAGAAATGTTTGACACAGAGGAACCAATTTTTGTCCCCTACCTTTCAGTGAATGTGTACAATTGTTATTTTCAATTAAAGTTCATACTTACAACTATATCTTAAAGCCAGGAAGTGTTTATGAAACTTTTTAATGCTGAAAACTCTCATTCATTGTTAAGCGGATAATGAATAATTGTCCATATGTATTTTGTGTTGCTACATAGTTAATCATCTAACATAGTGACAAAATGACATATTTACATTCAGACACATTCAAATTACTCAAGGTTATAAATGTTCGAGTTTTCAGCTTGTTTGAGTGTAAAAATATGGCAAAAAGATTTCTCATAATGTTTTAAAAAGACGACACACAGCAATAATTTTTTGTCAAATTTAAATCATAATGAAATCTCCTTTTCCATGAACAAGTATGACTTTTATGTGAATTTAAAATTTAGAATCAATTTTTTTTGTTTTTTTCCAACAACAAGTAGAAGAACAGGTAGAAAAGCTTTTCTGACTGTAAACTCCATGGGGTTCCTGGGAAAATAAACATCTAGAAAAGGCACCAGCATCTCACCAATGGGCACAGGCCTCTGACATATTTATACTTGTATGCAACTTGGCATTTGAATGAAGCTGTTGAAGTGGTTTGATGGCTCCTTTTGCCTAAAAATATCTTGTTCTCAGTGTCCAATTTTGGAAAAACAGGATGACATTATTGAACCTCATCATGAAGTAACACCAGCCAGAGGGGTAATTCATCATGTCACGACTACTAATATTTCTATCCATGCTTTATAATTAGTTTTCCGCCTCAGTATTTATGAGTCACAATATTATCTGTTGTACATACACACACACACACACACACACACATACAACAGAATGCCAGATTCCATGCAGACTCAGAACTGACCTCAGACTGATTTTAGGAGTAGTTGACTTAAATATAATAAAAGTTATTGCCCATAGTTACTTGTTTTAAGTGATTCAGCAATCTTCAAAGTGGTCATGTCCTACATTATTATTGCACTTTATTTTTCCATCTACAATGTCTGTGTGGGTTAATGATTAAAAAACAGTCAGAATTTATTTTCCAGCCTTTTTTCATTTTCCAAGCTCTCTTTATCCTTTGTAGTCTTAGAGTGGGTTGTTTTAGTTACTTTGCCTTTATGTAAATGTCTTGTTCTGATTGACTTCCCCGTGTCATGTCCTGTATCCAGTGACGACTAGTGTTGGGTAGTTTGTGTTGTGAGTATGATTTAAAAAGAGTAAACACAGTTGTTTGACAATAAATGAAAGAAACATTTGTGTTATCATGCATATTCTCTGAAAAATGGTTAAGAAATCATAAATCGCCAGGGTATGTAACCCTGTGAGTCGCCACGCCCCCCTACAGAGTTTAGTGTCACTCATATGCAGGAGCAGACTGGCAATCTGTGCATTCTAGAAAAGTCCAGAACAATCCGAGATCAGCCAGCACCCCTCCACCCAGAACCAGGGACAGCACCAGCCACCCCTCACACACACACACACTGTATCTAGATTATTTCGTATACGTGTGTGGTATGTATGTTAAAATGTTGACATTTGCACACATTATGAGACACTTATAAAAACATAACACTGACTTTCCATGACATGGCCCCTTTAACATATCTCTGATAAAATGACCTTTTAACATTGTTGTCAAGTTAAACAGTGGGAGGGATGTTGGCAAAAAAGTGTAAAAAAATGTAGATGCATTATTGACCATGTCAGACTGCTGTGTGTATTGACCAGCATGATGGCATCAGTCTTTCATTTCAGTCTGAGCCCTGCTGAGTTCACATGCTCTCTGCAGACCGCTTGGGGTGAGTGTGGTATACTCATGATGTCGCTCAACAAAAAGTCACAGTGTAGTGCGGTGAAGTACAATATTTCTTTGCACTATATATCCAGTCTGACCTTTTTTTAAGCTTGTTTTATTGGCTGGGATGTGTCATAGACCTAAGGAAATCACTCTGAGGTGACCGGCTCAGGGCCAGTCGTGACAGACACACACATACACATTTTCTAGGCAATGTTGGGACATTATGCCATGTACACACACACACACACACACACACACACACACACACACACACACACACACACACACACACACACACACACA
>JBBMFX010054076.1:0-10000 GCA_037832545.1 Rhabdalestes septentrionalis
TCTTGGAGGATTGTTGTGGTCCTGGAGGATCATTTTGGTCCTGGAGGATCGCTGTTGTCCTGGAGGATTGTTGTTGTCCTGGAGGATTGTTGTTGTCCTGGAGGATCATTGTAGTCCTGGAGGATCATTGTGGTCCTGGAGGATTGTTGTTGTCCTGGAGGATTGTTGTGGTCCTGGAGGATCGCTGTTGTCCCGGAAGATTGTTGTGGTCCTGGAGGATCATTGTAGTCCTGGAGGATCATTGGGGTCCTGGAGGAACACTGGTCCTTGCGGATCGCTGTAGTCCTGGATGATTGTTGTGGCCCGGGAGGAACATTGTTTGTTTTCACTGTGTATTTGGCTAAAATGACAAAAACCTACTTGACTTCACCAAAAAGGGCAGGTAAAGGAAAGATGACTTCATTTGCTATAAACAAAAGTGACAATAGGTACCATTTTAAACAGTATGATATGGTGGTGATGTACAGAATAAGATCTGTTTCTATAATTGAGTGCATGTCTGTGTCATGACTTTTATGTTTATCATTACACACTCACATCAAGTCCTGTGGATCTGTCTAATCACAAATAGCCTCACTTGTGTATGACATAGTGTTGCCTGTAAACCACAGTGCAGAGGTACCGATTCTAAACTACTTTCCATTTTAGGTTTTCCATTAGATTTTGGTTCAGCAACCAATTGTGAAAATCTGATTTATCCTCAAACTGTTGCTTTAATGCATGGCCAAATGAGCTGCTAATAGCGTGCAGGGCTAATCGGCCTTTATTGGCAGCATGAACCTTTGCTGATTTATGGGCTGAGGCTAGGAAACAGCATGGAGGCTTAAAAAACCCCACCCCTTTGGAACCCCCCCCCCCCCCCCCCAAAAAACAAAAACAAAAAAAAAACACACCCACTTCATTGCTTCATACCCGTAAAAATTCAAATAAAAACACCCCTCTGTAATAAAAAACATGCAGTGATTGATAGCTTATGAAATTTTACACACTGTATTAAAATGCTGTTTTTCTCTGAGCGAGTGAGAAAGGTCAACTGAATTTTTCCTCTTTCTCTGTAAACATACCTGGACCTCAGATTCCCCAATGTGGTAAAGTCAAAGCCTTGAAACTTCCTACGTTAACAATAAACCAGTGGGGGTGACATTGGACAGATACCATAGTAGGAACATTCAAATAATTATCAGATCTGGGATGATCACAATAGATCCTGGTACAGACTCCTGATCTGGCTACCTGTTAAAAAATATAATATGACCTTGTTTCTTTTCTTTTGGTTTAAACTTGTTCCATTTACCTAAATTAATGAAAAAAAGACAGAAGATGCTAGTATTTATCTGTGCTTATTGATGAAAATGTCATCAAATGATTATGGTTAATAAAGCAAAGCATGTCCAGTGTACAGTAACATGTAAAAGAGTTGATCCCACTCATTATTTTTATTTTTTATATATTGTTAGTGCAAAATTTTGATGTCTGTCAAACTGCCTTATACTGGGTGTATTGAGTAGATTATAGGAGACATACTATGCAAAACTCACAGTATTTATAATAGGTCTATGGGTTATACAAAGTATGTTCATGACAGATCTTTAACTAATCTAGTTGGTTGGGTCTGGACAGTAAGTGTTACGATTTCAACATTACTACGTAACAATGGGTAGGCTGTCCAAACGGCTCAGAGAATCATAGGATTCCTGACACCAAAATCTTTCAATTAATTCACAGAAAAGTGATTTATAGGAATAGTAGAGACCCAAAAATGGAAACACAAAAGGATGGGTTTTGCATAATATGCCCCTTTTACATGGAAATGATTGCTTTACTGCAGTAGGATGCAAAGTGACTCAACATACAAGGTGCTTAGATAAAAGAGTTCCAACCACTCAGTATTCAGCACCACCAGTATACTGATCACCGCCTGATAATCTGGAATCATCAGCACCTGTTTCTTCAGGATTTAAATTAGCTGTGCTTTGTTCTGCATGAATGATTAATCCATAGGTCACTGTGTGGCTTAACAATACAAAAATAAGAGACTTTGAAAGTCCATCAGGAAGCCAGGAGAACTGTTCCTCAATACAACAAAAGTTTGGATGTTTGGAAGCAAAATATGAACAAAAGAGGGGTGGCTCCATCCAAGATGGACATTAGTAAATTGTGCGGGAAAAAGTGTGTAACTGTGCACCAATATGGAAGCTGTTACCAATAAAGTGGCCAATGACTGTGGTTACAAAATAGGTGTCCCAATAAACTGCTGAACACATTTTTACAGTTTATCAGAGTCTGCTGGTGATCCTCTTGTCACTGTGTGTTTTTTAGAGGATAATAAAAAGATCTGGATGGATTGTGTTTTCCCTCTGGCCTTTACAGTTTGGCATTCAAACACCAGCCCTAAAAGCTGTAGATTTAAAAGCTCTTACTGCTAATTAACCCGTCACGCTCCACTTCTAAAAGTACTGTAATTACAGAATAGTTTCCTTGTACCATCAAAGCATAGCCTTGTGTTATGGATATGGGTAACATTTTGCTGCTAATGACATAGATGTCATTAGAGTGTAAGGCAAACAGGCCAAGTGCTGCTCCTGGAGGCATAGCCTGTTTACTTCCAACCTTAATCTAATACACCTGCCTTTAATCCTCACAGACCCTTAAACAACCTGATTACCTGGATCAGGTATGTGAGATTGGAACCAAAACCTGTATGATGGTAGATCATCATGAGCAAGGTTGGGCACCTCTGATTAAAGCATACAGGTCCAAGAGCCATCTCAACAGATGCTTAGAAGATTACAGATTGTCATATTGTGAAGTAGGAGTGATCTGAACTGCAAAACATTCCATAAAAGAAAGTAAGTTACCGTTGTGCCACATATGTCGCCTTAAAGGCTGATTCATTGGCAAGGTTTCCATTTAAATCTTTCAGTAGATCCAGTTTTTGCTCCCCTCACCATTAAGATTAGCTAGAGGTTAAGGGGGAAATCACTGACCTGCTTAAAATCAATACTTATGATGCGGCCATCTACATATTTCTGGACTCCCATTTCCATAGTTATATTGCAGATCTTTCCATAGTTATATTGCAGATCTTTCCATAGTTATATTACAGATATTACCATAATTTCAGTACAGCCTTTTTCACAGTTATGCTACAGTCATTTCCATAGTTCTATTAAACCTGTGTGTTTCATAGTTTTATAGCTGCACCATAGTTACGCTACACACTATGCTACACACTTGTTTAATTGTCATGTTGGCTGTTAATTTTACAGAGAGCTTCAATGAAAGTTGCTCAGTGTTGGACACCTGTGTTCCTCCACTGTGTCTGTGTGACATCCTCAAAGGACTGGTCGACTCGACTTTGAATTGTTTATGCATAAGTTTGTCTGAAATAATCTGAAGTTGTTAATGCCCTACTATACACACTCCCTTAGTGATGATTTCCATAGTTTTGCTACACCCATTCCCATATTTATGTGCAACTCATTTCCAGAGTTCCCATTGTCATACTGCATTTCTACTGCTACAGTCAACACCTAAACCAATGACTAGGTTTTTGCTACACTCTTATATTATTTTGCTACAGTAATTATCATGGTTATGATACATCGCTTTTCTTGGCTAAGCTACATCCATCTCTAAGTTTATACTACATGCATTTTTTATGTTTCAGAACACCAGTTTTTATAGCTACAATAAAAGCATATAAATATACAATAAAAAATATACAAAATTTCAGTGAAAAGAAAAGATAAACTAAAATCTCTTGGCTCTTTAGTACTAGATAAGTAGTAAAATGTCGTTATACCATCTGAAATAGAAGCTTTGGAAGGCCATTGGAAAGGTGCTGGGTCTTGATTGGATGATATACTGATTATATTACAATGAGTGTACATGGGTTCAGTGCATGAGGTGAGAACTTTGGGTTAGAAAAACTGAATATAAGCCATTGCTAACTAGATACCCAGGAGGTAAACCGCAACAAGTCCCGGCACTTGTGGATTTTATGTTGGTTTTTGGAATGGATAGCCAGTCTGATTGATTGAGCATTCGAGAAGGAAGGCAGTGAAATACCACCTTCTCACATCTCCATGGTTGTATGTATTGGCAGTAGGACATGGCTAGTTTATATGTGAATTTAGCTCCCCTCGGATTCATTTGGAACCTGGCTGGAGAAACAGTGTAGCCAATAAGAAACTGAAGCGAACACCTGACCATCATGCTTCAATGCCAACAACTCAAACACCACGTACGTGAACTTGTATGAACTTAACTGCATTATCCCCACCAAAACAGTTCCCCTGCAGCTGGCATTTGGGGCACAGAGCCAGCATGACTGCTAGTGTCCTGGCACCAATTATGAGCTGCCACATGAGTCGGCCAGACACCCTGGCCTGTCCTTGACACCCTTCAGCCTTATAAAATTTCATAAAAGGGAGCTGAAGGATTGTAGAAAGAAGGCCAAATATGCATGATATCATGCTAACTGGCAACATTTGCTTTGAGTCATTGTAAGCCACATACACCATGTTTGGGTAAGCTTTTCCTTTATTTGCTAATGAGATATTAAAGAAAATGTCTGGCAAATATTATGTTTTCCTCCAACACCCGATGTAGTCGATCAGCCAAGAGATGCTTGGAGATCAGGTTTTACTTCTTTAGATTAAAACTGGAGTAAAAGACTAATGTGGCTTACGATCACTAGAACTCAAATGTTGCCCAAATGCTTGAGTGCAAAGTTTTACTCAAACTACATCCAGCTCTTCATTAACTTAGAGCAGACTTGTGCAGTGGCAGATTTACAGTATTGTACAAAAGACTTGAGCCACTCTTCATTTCTTTATATTTTGCTTCAAATCACCATGCCGGTGCAAAACATATTATTTCATGCCAATTAAACTGTCTTATCTTTGGCATACTGAGGAGATTAAATAAATACAAGGTACAAAACAAATACACAAGGTGCCTATATAATGGTATTCCCACCACACAAATATAAGAAAGTCTGGATCTTTGGAATCAAAATATGAAGGAATGGAGGCTGGCTCAGGCTTTTGGCACAGCACTGTAGGAATGGCTGATTTGGGCAGCCACATTGAGGATCCAGAAGGGTGATGTTTGTATGATTTTCTGTGAATAATTTACACATCATGTCAATGATATCATGTCATCGTGTGGATCAGTTAACCTTGCTGGAGTGGATGACCTGACTCCACTTCGTGAGCTCAGCAGGCTACTGAGAAGGTCTCCCACTCAGAAGTACACTGTGAAAAGGGGGGATGGGGTAGGCTGTTCTCTGGTCTCCCTGCTGGAAGACAAAGATAGGGGGAGCAAGAAACACCACACAAGCTAAACTACCACTGGACCTGTGAATATACTCAACTCAACACAGTTAAACTCAAACCAGCACAGCTCAGCTCAACTCAACTCAACTAAACCAAACCTGACCCACCTCATTTTGCTCAATCCAACCCAACTGAATCCAACACAACCCAACTCAAATAAACTCAACACAACACAACACAACTAAACTCAACACAACACAACACAACTAAACTCAATGCAACACAACTCACAGCAATGCAACTCAACTCAATGAAACCACTAAAATCAGCACAACCCAAACCAGCTCTACTCTATTCAGCTCCATCCAGGCCCTATCAACCCAACACAACCCACATCAAGCCTAGTGGTCAGGAAGTAGTGGGTTTGATTAACAAGAATGCTAAGCGCCTCTGAGGTACCCTTGAGCAAGGTACCCTCCCCACACTCTGCCCCCTGGGCACTGTGTTCCTGACTGCCCACTGCTTCACCTGGTAAATGTGTTAAATACAGAGGAAGACATTTGGGCTGTTCACACTGTGTGCTGTGGTGTGTTCAAGTATGAAATAATTTTTATTTTCACTCAACGCAATGCACTTTAACCTATCCCAAACCAACCAACCGACACACAGCTCAACTCAGCTCATCCCAACCTAACCTAACCAACACCAACCCCACCCCAGCTCAACTCAACTCAATCCAACCACCATCAAGTTCAACCCAGATAAACTCAACTTAACCCAACCCAACCGAATCCAACAAAACCTAACCCAACCAACACCAAACCATCCAACCCCAACACAGTTCAACTCGGCTCAGCCCAGTTATACTCAGCACCAGTCAGCTCAAAACAACTTAGTTCTTCTCGGCTCAACCCCACCCACTAAACCAAACCAACAAATTTTAGCTCAACTCAACACAACTAAGCTCATCATTTCAGCTCAGTGCTTTTTATTCCGTTTTTCCTTTGTTTCCAGGGAAAGTGTAACAAAATCTCCCAGTTCACAGAATACTCCAGTCAAACTGGCTGAAACACAAGCCGCTCGGGTTCCGTAACTGGAGCCAAAGCAAAAGAAACAGTGTGACTATTGTATGATACACAGTTACAGGTTGTCACCTGGCCTCTTTAGCAGGCTGCAAAAGACTCACCTGAGCTGCCTAAGCAGCTTGTTTAGGTGCGGCTGTAGGAAATTATGCTCCACAGGTAGGCGTCAGGAAAAATCCCCGGGGCCGAGGCATTTTCTGCCTCAGATTCCAGAAGATGAAAGGGCCCCTTTGTCATCTCTATTGAACGCAGTGATAACAGTGGGACACCATGGGATGGCATAAATCCGCTCCCCTGCAATTTAGCCCCAAGCCAAAGTGCTCCCTAAAATACAAACACATAATGATGCGGGGGGAGGGGGGGGGACCAGTGTGCTATTTGTTATCTAAAAACAATGAGCAAAAAGAAGGAGGAAAAGATCTATTATCACTGAAGAATTAGAGAGATAAAGAAAGAGACAGGAAGACAGACAGACAACAGACAGACAGGCAGGCAGGCAGGCAGGCAGACAGACATAGAGATGACAGAGAGAGAAATAGAGAGTGTTGAGAAAGAGAGATGAAAGAGGGAAAAGAAAAATGTGAAAAAGGAGAACAAGAGAAATTAGACAGAAAGAGAGACACAGACAGACAGAGAAAGAGAGAGAAAGAGAGAGAAAGAGAGAGATGAGAAAGATGAGTGAGAAAATAAAAAGAGGGAAAAAAAGAGGAAATAAAGGAAATAAATCAGAATCAGAATCAAAAATCAGGAAATTCCTTACTTATGTGATGGCTTCAAGACACAGAGGCACAAAACAATAACATATTTAGAAAAAAACTCTGTATGAAAATACTATGAATAAGAAACGCAGCTGAGACAAACCTATCGACGCAAATAACAGTTTAGTAGTGAAATTAAGTAATAAAAATAAGATTGACATCAGCCATGACACTGCACATGAAGACTAGTGCACATAAAATACTGCACGTGATGAAGTGATTCCACACCCATTTAGAAAACATCACAACATATTGCACATGGTAGACAACTGCACATGAGTTATTGCACATAATGATAATGTTTTGCACCTGATATGAACATTGCACAATATTGCACATGGTAGACTGTTGCACATCATAGCAAAAATAATCATCATACACATAATGATGGTTCTAAACTACACAACAAGCGGCAACAGCCTATTGCACAGGTTATTGTGACCACAGAGAGAGAGATCACACCAGATCACATTTTTTCTTCACTTTACATATAACTTCTGTTTTGTTTTGTTTTACATTTATAAAGTTTTACATTTTCTTGTCCTCATCTACAGCTTAAAAAAATTATTTTCAGTGTGCTCTCAGGCTTTTGGCTGTCACTGTATGTGGGACCATTTTAAAGGGGTGTTTTATTCTTTGCTGTATTAAAATACTAAATGCTAGAATTTTATTGACATTCTGTGCAACTTGTTTTTTTCTAACCAGTACTGAAAACTTCAA
This sequence comes from Rhabdalestes septentrionalis, assembly GCA_037832545.1. Classification (NCBI taxonomy): domain Eukaryota; kingdom Metazoa; phylum Chordata; class Actinopteri; order Characiformes; family Alestidae; genus Rhabdalestes; species Rhabdalestes septentrionalis. The sequence continues at coordinate 7,843 of JBBMFX010054076.1, forward strand.
GTTCTTTTTACAAACATATATTTAACATATATATATTAATATATATACACACACACACACATAAATATATACATTACTGTGCAGAAGTCTTAGGCTAACTGTTTAAAAGCATTTATTTATATGATGATCAGTCCTACGCCGATAGATATACATGTAAACAACAAACTGAAATGACTGATATCCTGAATCATCCTCAGGTTCCTCATCACGAGTGATTGAGTGATCTGATAAGCAACGAGGCCTCTCTAGACGCCCGTATCTGCATGCGGAGTTGCGGGACGTTAGCGTGTGAAAGGATGGAGGTCTGGGTGGCATTAAGGAGCAGATGATTGGACTGGAGATGGAAATGTGGGATGTGATAATGCGGCACAAAAGGCTGGGCGGGACCAGACCCACTCCGGCATGAGAAGCATGTTCCCCTCCCTCCGCCTGGCCGAGGGTCTGGAGACTGTGTATTTAGGTAGAATGGGGTGGGGTAGGGGGGTGGAGAGCCCTGCTCCCCAATCAGCAGCACAGAGCAGAACAGGCTGAGGATTCACCCGCATCCACCATGCTGTCATCATGTCCTACGAAGCATTATCTGATGGCCCTTTGTGTAACAACAGAAAAACAAACCTGTGTGTCTTTAATCACAGTGAAGGGAATCACTTACAGCCGGATAACGTGAGGATGGCGAGCTTTGATGTCATATCGGGACGTCTTATCAATTCAAAACACAGTGACGAGCCCTAAAATTAATGGTGTTCTGTGGAAAGAGAAAGAGAGAGAGATGGGGAGGGGGGTGTTAAAGAGTAAAAAGGCATAAAGGAGCAAATGTGCAATATAGAAATTGAGAGAGTGAGAAATGAGAAAGAGAAAAAAGGCAATGTCAGGGAAAGAGAAAGAGACAGGACAAAAAAGCAAATGTGAAAGAGCAAAAAAAAGAAAGCGTGAGAAAGAGAGAATGAGGGATATGAGAAGGAGAAAAATAAAGGGAATGAGAAAGAGAGAAGAGAGAAAAAGGCAAAGGACAGACAGAAAACGGAGGAGAGAGAGAATTAGTGAGATAGAGAGAGTGAAAAAGAGGCAAAGGAGAAAGAAAGAAAGAAAGAAAGAAAGAAAGAAGGAAAGAAAGAAAGAAAGTAAGACAGACAGAGTCAGAGAGAGAGAAAGAGAGAGCAGAAGGAAAAAAGACTGGAGTGAAGGAGAGAGGGAGAGAGATTTAGCTGTGTTTTTCTATTATTTATTTTATGAATAGATGAATAGAAATGCCAAACAATTTATGCCAAACAAACATCTCAACTTATATTAGAGTTCCCATTTCAAAGTTTTGTTCCATATTAGTCTTATTTCTTTTGATGAATATAACAGGAATACACAGCAGATTCCACACATAGGAATGAGCATCATAACAAACATCATGAAGCTGGTGTGAAAAATGCAGGGCGGGGGGGTTGTCAGCATTGTCTCTAAGTGCCCCCCCGCTCCCCACCTCCCCACCCCCCAGCCTCTGCATATCTGCCTATGGAGACGTCACTGCATATAAAACGGTTTTCAAACTTGGACCACCATCCAAAATGATATGGTCTCACATTTGCACAACAAAAGCCTTTCTTATGAACTCGCAAGAGGAGGAGCAGGGAGCGCAGGAGCACACATGCCTTTAGGTGAACTTTGACCCCCACTGGCTAAGAAGAGTGACCTGCCCTCCCAATGATTTACATACTAACAGGGACACACACACACATACTTACACAAAGAAGAGCCCATAAGGAAGCTGAAGGCCTTCGCAGGTGAGGTACAGTGTGTGTGTTTATGTGTGTGTGTGTGTGTATGTTGCCCTGCTGTTGTATACGTTTTGTATTTACATTGGAAACCCACCAGGGAGGCAGGGCTATTAGGGGGAAACAGATCAAGGCCTTTCAGTTTATCCCGTTTATCCTAAGGGCTAGTTAATGTTCCTCTTCCCACAGCTCTTCAAAAACAGGCTTTGTTACCTAAAAACTGCCTGCTTACAAACTTCTCACACACCTACAAGGAGGTAATTAGCTGAAAATAGATATATATATATCTACGTTCTTTTTTCACACACACACACACTACACCTGCCAGTCAAATCTGACACACTGAGATTTTCTACATTTGAACTTCAGACCACTTTTCTTAAGAAATACATTTA